>BMAU01003847.1:52500-146417 GCA_019973935.1 Trichonephila clavipes
CAAGGTAATCGAACAAAATACCATTCTAAGTTTCGCGCGCTAGCCTTTTATTTATAAAGGAAGGCCGAACCACGTGAGAGGAACCGGTTTCACTTGAACTACAAAATCAAAAAAAAAAAAAAAAAAAAAAAATAACGGTGTATTCTTTTTCGGCGTGATGTCGAAGGTTATGATTTCTTCAGGATGGACTGTATAAAACACAAACTAGTTAATTGTTGATAGATGACCTTTGATGATTCTGTAATAACCAACATTTCCTTTTTTCGATCCACAGATTTAAAAGAGTGTGTAAAAGTCACTGATGATTTGAAGATACGTGCATTATAAAATCAAAAACTAATTGATCGTAGTGGTTTATGAATATGTAAAAACAGGTGAGTTTTTATTAGTGAAAAAAATAATAATTCAGAGCTGCGCTGACTACCATTTTTTTAATTCAGTAGAATGTGACAATAAGTAGACGTTTGTTATTTCGATTGTGTTTCACTGAATCGTTTTCGAAAATCGAGTTTTCTGTTTTTCTAAAAATATAATGATTGTCCTCATTATATATATGTGATCTACTCTTGACCTTCATTAAGGTATCCGACTACGTTCGGAACCATGATTTTCAAAAGCGTATAAATGGATAATTTTCATGATATTTAGTGTCACTTAGATTAGAATATATGCATAAAATTGTTTCAACGACATTTTGACAAAAAAAATGTATTAAAATATAATATTTTGGCAAAAAAATTAACTTAGAATAATCTTTTTTACCAAATGTTCTCCTTTTGTGAAAAATGGTTCTATTATAATAATATTTTGCCTGTATACAGCTCAGACCTCTCTACAGAGGTTCAACTAGAATTTTAGAAATATATTACTGGTTTATTCATATTTTACGACAACAGAGGGGAGCAATTTTAAGAAAAAAAGCGCCAATAATAATTTCAATTGGTGGTAACTCTGAAAATAATGTGAATTTTTTAAACATTCTTGTTGAGCCTCTGTAGAGAGGTCTGAGCTATATACAGCCAAATATTATTATAATAGAAACATTTTTCAGAAAAGGAGAACATTTGGAAAAAAGATTGTTCTAAGTTAATTCTTTGCCAAAATATTGTATTTAAATAATTTTTGTCAAAATGTCCTTAAAACAATTTTATATACATTTTTTAATCTAAGTGAGACACTAAATATCATGAAATTTATCCATTTATGCGCTTTTTTAAATTCGTGGTTCCGAACGAAGTCGGATACCTTAAGGAAAGCTTATTGTTTTCAGCAAAATCTGCGATATAGAAAACAATGGAAAGAAATATACCTGCTCAAAGGGAAAGGATATATACCTACTCAAAATGTTGAATCAACGTTTCTGAAAAACAGCATCCCCTTAAGAGTAATTAGCTTAAAATATTGTTACTATTTTTTGTATTACTACGTGAACCTAATTAAGGAATTGTAATTTTTATTACATAACACTCAAGGTTAAAATTGACGTATTTAGACATTCAGAAAATAGTTATAAACATATACATGAAACCAGTTTTCGGCAAACTGCGAATCTTTGTCTAGACGGTTGCCGCTATTCAGATTTTTAGTTGCATGAATTATATATAAAAAAAGTAATTATATCTTTTAATAATCGTTTTCTTTTCTCTTTCTCCCTTATAATTATCTATTGAAAAGATTTATTTATTTACGTCTAAAGTTAATATTTAGACATAAAATTAAATATTTCATTGACAAAATGTATTGATAATCAATGTAAATATGTTAATATTATCTCTAAAGCAGTAAAAGATTAATGTACTAGTAAAAATACCACTATGAGAAGTAATTTCTTGAAGTGATTTCCAGAAACGTTTGCTTATTCCCATACATGAGTTAGGGAGCACTCTTGAATATGAGCAAGAGATACACATAAGCCCCAAAAGAAGTAACAAAAAACATACCATATTTTGTGGCGTACCGGGTGTCCATAATTAAAATTGAAGTTTGAGAGCAGTCTGTAGCAGAAACTATACAGTGGAATTGCATGAAAATTTTGTAATGGTAGGATGAAATTATGGGAATTTTATCGAAGGAAAACAAAAAAAAAAATGATTTTTAAAAACCACTCTAGGGTAGCGTATCATAGCTTTATTCAGAACATATAAATAAATTACAAAAATGTATACAAAACCAACTCATTATGCTATCCACCACTGTCTGCTACAATCTGGAAGCTTAAAATCGCATGTTCGATTGTTAAAAGCAGCATGAACTGTGGAATGTTACGCACTTGGAGTTCTATGCTTTCTTTAAGGTCAGATAGAGATGCAGTGAGATCACGGTTGCCCATGGCCTTGAAGCATCCTCACAACCAAAAGTGACAAGGGTTTAAGTCGGAGGATTCAAGATACCCTGCTGTAGGTTGCCACCAGCGCACATAAGGTGATTACGACATTTGAATGTGCCAATAGTTAACATTACGCAACGTCATCTATAGTGCTGGTTTTTGAAGCTCATTTTTTTTCTTTCTTTGATGAAATTCTCATCATCTCATTTTGTCATTACACAATTTTCATGCAATTCTGCAGCATAGTTTTTACTACAGGCCTTTCGCAAATTTCAAGTTGAAATATGGACACCTAATATTTAAAGGTTAATAAGAGTTGAAATTATTTTTTATATGCAGAAACAAGGTCAATTTTCATTCTGAGTGTAAACATGAAATTTCAGGATAAAGTTCTAATTGTATTATTCATAGAAATTTTTTTTATGAAGCTTCGAATTTTTAATTCCAACATTATTTTGTTTCGAGAATGGTTGTTCTTGCAATGAGCCACAGAAATATAAACAGATCTTTGTAACATCTTAGTTTTGGAAGGAATTGAAAATGTTATATATATATAGTGTGAAGTTTTATTTAAATATTGCAGTTAATGGAAATGTAACATTCCAGAAGCTCCCATTCTCCTCCAGCGCACGCGTATGAGGTTGTTTGCATAAATGGTCTTTGATATCCTAATTATTTTGTTTTCCTTACAGCTTGGCTTTAATCTCCAAAATATAGTCGACCACTGCATAAAACTATTAATGACACAAATACACTTGTTTGTGTATTGCAAGCGGTATTAGGAAAAAAAAGCAATTTAGGAAATTTAATAAACTAAACAAAAAATGGCAAACAATTCTTAGGAATAAAATTGCAAAATAATTTCATCGAAAATAAATCGTACAAAAAGTCTAAAATACACTTATAATCTTTAACTTGTTGAGTAAAATTATTTTTCTTCCGATTATATTCCAATATGTATATGTGGACATTCAGTATATCACCCTAGAACAATAGTACTAAACTTGTTGTGCCCATGGGCCCGATTATATAACACAAATATAGCCATGTGAATCCCCAGTGAAATAATTCTACATCAACGTATAATAGAAAAATTACGAATTTATCTTAGATGTACTGAAAATGAAAAAAGAAAATTATATTGATAAATATTATATAAAAAGAGGATTTTATGAATTATATTTAATCAAACTAAATTTTTATAAAATAAATTAATGTGTAAGAAGATATCAACTGCAATAAAATATATATATATATGTTCCGGTAACTTACTAATTCTTCTCAAAAATACAAATAATGTTACTGCTTTCTGTTTAAGAGGAGATAGCATCTTGCGGTGTTTGAAATTGTATATTTTGATATACTTTTCCGATTATTTTATAGTTTATGCAATGAAGTACAGAGTTTAAAATAATAACAAATGTTGGAATTGTTGTATTTTTTAAACAGCTTAAATGATGAACACATGAATAATACAACATTTGACAGTAAATTTCGGTGAATAATTCCGTCAAAATAACGTAGAAGAGAAATTAAGAGGAATTGGTACCCCCAAAATCACAAACCTATCGTTTTTTTTATTTTCATTTAATCTTATTCTTTGCATTATTATGTTTCGATTGATATATTACTTGTGCATGTCGGAAAGTTAGAAGTTGAATAAAACTTCATTTGAAAACGAATTAGGCAATTCAGCCACGCCCCCTTTTTAGGCAAAAAAACCCTAAAAAAAGCGTTTTGATAAAAAAAACTTATTTTTTAAAGAGAAATAATAACATTAAAAAAATAATGTACAATATATAAAGCAGAATATTTCCGAGGCAATACATACAATCATTTTTTTTCTTTGTGAAATGTGTGCATGTAAAATTTTTAAATTAAGGCATTTTATATTAATAATTTTATAATTTCAGTTCTTATTCCTGATATATTTTTCATACAAATGTAATACTTTAATATTATAAGAAGAGAAGAACAGGTAAAACTTCTGTCGTGACAGAAAAAATTTTTTTTAACATTTTTCTTGAATTTTCTTGTGCAATTAGTACTCTCTAAAAGTTGATCATTTATAAAAATGTGTGGGTTGAAAAAATATGCAAATGCAATTATTTTAAAGAAAAACGTATAACTAATATCTTAAAGTGGTATTTTAAGTTTAATTAAGCTTATAATAGTTTTTTTCAGAATTATAAACTTTAAACTGGTTTTTCTCAGTTTGTGTTTTTCGAAACTTTAGTGCATTCAAAATGCTACTCCTTCGACAATTATTTACCAATCACTTCCATTTTTTCCTGCTTGTTAAAAATAAAGCATGTAATAAAACTAGGGATCCGTTTTGCTATAAACTGAATACTTTTAAAAAAATAAAATAAAATATAAAACATGCTGGCTTTTTCGTTGATTTTTAGCCTGTATAACAACATTTTATTTTTTTTCACGAAAACGAATGAAGTTATTCTAAAATCGATCCCTAAAGTTGGTTAGAACATCCATAAGAATATTATAAAAAAAATCCAGGGCAAAAAATTAATTTTTACAAAAGGAGTAAAATTTTAAAATTTTCCCAATTTTCTTCAAAAAATTTAAATTTTTAAAATTGTGTGAATAATATATAAAAATTTTCATTTGATATCATTTTCTTGAATGGAAACATTGTATAAAATACTAAAATATAATTTTTAAATACGTAAATAAAGAAATTTGCTCAATGGGTACCAAGTCCCCTTAACGAATTAGTCACCTCTCCTAACCATACACCCCTGAAATGTGCTATACAAGTCTTTGAAACTTTGCAAAAGTCTTCTTTTAGGATGAAGTTCAAAAGCGTCGTCAATTTTCTTTGGATGTTAAGAATATCGTCAATATTAATAACATGTATTCTCATCCTTAAATTCTAGGTAATGATTTGTCACAAGGATTTACGGTTAATCTACAGTTCATCGGCTATCATGCGCCCAATTTACTGTCGATCTTTAGTGATTAATCACCTCACTTTCTCAATGTTTTCGTCACTGACGGGGATTGCCAGTCTTTCGCTACGGTGAATGCCGAAACAGGCGAACCGCTCTTACACACACTTCGTGGACAGTGCTTGATCTTCATAAACAAGTATCAGCATCACTTAAGTTTCTTTTGGTGTCTTGCCAAGCTTAAAATGAAGCTTTTAATTTATCTTTTGTTTGTTCATTTTCCTGCTCTCAGTTAAGAACCAAAGTACTAGTAAAACAAGTACAACACTTAGTGAAACAAGTCTTAAATGGAACGCAAAGGAGTCTGAACTCAACAAGGCTGGGGGCAAATGGTAAACACCTGTCACTATGCATGTGCAGCGTTTTGTTTTGCCAGTGTTACCAGATCAGCCGTTCTGATTTTATTCATCGAACTTTATTGCCAGAGGTTGTAAAAAGTAAATAGCTTTCTTTCTGTTAGCCACACGATACATTTTGAAACACTTACACTATAGATCTTACATGTTTATATAAAATTAAATCTGAAGAAAAAATATCTGTATCATGTATATTTGAAATTTTGAATTTATCTCTTATCTAAGCAATTTTAATATAAAGAAATCTTGTTCTTTTACATATTTATCACTTTACAAAGTGAAATCTACCTATTCCAATAACAACAATCGCGGTATACAGAATACAGAATTGTGAGTACAATATACATACAGAGTATTAAAGCTCTTCCACCGAAACTGTTTTAATAATGTGAGTAAATGTGAAAATTAGTTGAATATTTTATTTCACGCTTTATTTTTTTTTCAATTATTTCATTTTTTGCGGTATTGCTAAATGGTGCTGTTCGTGTAACGATGCACTCACAATTTTTCTTAGAACTCACTTCTCAATAAGTTAGGTACACAATTAATTTAAAAGTTTAAGAAGGCATTTAAAATATTTAAAATAATATCGGTTCTCATTTCACATATAGCTTTTCATTTCAAATCTTGAGCCTTACATCAAATTAATTATGAATAATTATAAATAAGGAAATCTCAATAATAATACGCTGACTTGAGATAGAAATGGAAAAAAAACTATTCATTAAGGTTGTCCCCAATTGAAAAAAAAAATAATCTGAAATTAAACTAGAAACACACACATTTTTTAGACTAAATAATGTGATGAATCGAGAAAAAGATTTTCAGGAAAATTCCGAGTCTATTTGTTTATTATATTGTCTTAAATTAGAAACATGTCATGCATAAGCATACGATTAAGAATACGAAGGAAAATCTGCTTTTAGCACGGCAATATAGGAAACGAAATATAGAACACATTTACTACCAGAAAATAATTTTTAAAAAATGAACAGTGCATTAAAATATTCCTTTCTTTGTTGGAGCACTTTTCTATAGGAAAACATATTCAAAATTCACTATCAGAGGTCCTATTCTTTAACATTACATGAAAATGGCCTTAACCAGGTCAGCTGTTTTGAAAAGCCTTTTGTTTCTCCTCCCCTGTGTTTGACCTTCAGTGAGAGCATTGCCTTTGACACTGTATCTATAGTAATTTGTTATTGTATAGTATTTTTTACATTTTTAAAAATCTCTTATTACTTAAAAAAGCATCAATTAAATACAAATTAATTAATAAATATTAAAGAGGCTGAAAATATAAAATGAAACCTGTGTTCGCTAAATTTTTTTTTTTACTGCCAACAGTATTTTAACTATAAATTTTAAGTTTATAGACTTAAAAATTTTTTTGGAGAGCACAGCTTATATAGATTTAATGATATAAAATTAGTATTTTATACAATCGCTTAACGTTCACTTTGGTATCTCAGTATAATTTTGAAAATTATTTGGTTCTTACGAGACAATAATATTTTCAATCATTTGATAAAAAATCTAAATACTTGAACAATTGTTCTTATATTATTTTAAATATAGTAAATAATTCTTCATTGAAATGGCAATTACCTTTTATTATAAACACGAGCGTTAGGCATAAAATTTTTAAAAAAAAGTATTTGACACTTTTCAATTTCCATCTTTTTGCACGTTTAACAAGAGAAGTATAAATTTCAAGTTCGTCATCAATATACATCGCTAACGCCAAATGTTCAAATGCCCAATTCAACCGCTTACCGACATTCCCTTTTTATTAGTAATTGCACAAAATACAGATTAACATACACATTTTTAAATATGTAAGCATCCCTTTTACGTTGTGAATATCCATCATGAAAAATTTTAATTTTTAATTGTGTTACCTTAAGTTTTCTAATTAACATTTCTAATAATTTCAAATTATTTGACTTTAACATGTTTTTGAGGGTCAAAGTATTCGAAGTGAATAATATGTATAAATGCATTTAAGAATTTAATAAAATTAAATAATTTTTTTTTAAAATTTGAAATTAAAAAAAAATTAATTAAAATAAATTTTCTTTTAAAATAAGAACTTGTTCACCTTATGTCGTCTTGTTCATTTTATGTTCTTATAATATAAGAATATTGTCCCGAAATAAATTTCATAAAGGAAAAATTTTCAGAAACTGCATACTTAAAAATCTTGAATAGTTTCGGTAGGCTGCAAACTATCTATTGGCTGACAGCATTTTTGATATGTCTGTTGTAGCATTACGCGCATTGGTGAAAAACGTCCACCTCTACTTTCAAGTTCTTTTTTTTAACTTTTTGGTGTACTCATCGTATAAAGCACACCCCCTTCGTTTATGAAGGCACCTGAAATATATATATGCAGTTCTTTTATGTTTTGAAGCCACTTACTCCGGGCATTACCCCAGGATTTTGAAAGCAAATGGTATACTTCTAGAATTATATATAAATACAGCCATTAGGTATGTCAGTGTATTAGGTATGTCATATTTTTTAAATAAACATCATTCCAATCTATGTAGAAGTCTTAATTTTTTACGCTCATCTTATTTTTATTTTTGAGCCTATCACTTTTATACCCTCGTAAACTCAGACCCGTAAATTTCGATCTTATTTTTTGTGTCCAAAGTGCGCGTTATACGCCGGATTTCGCGGTACTTTTAGATTTTGTAAAATTTCGTTCCACGCTTTTAAAGTACTTTCAGAAATATTGTTAATAATGTTAATAATACTGTAAAAAAACCGTCAGAATAAAAATTTACTCTCTTGGTTTTATAATTAAATTAACCTTGAATGAGAAGTATAATTAATCATAAATGTAATAAATGTAAAACAACAAATATGAGCAATTCAAAATCTATAGTATTTATATGTTTAGCAATATGAAGCATTTTAATATTTCCTTCAATTATGAAAACAATGATGAAATACTTCCTTGTTCAAGTAAAACTGAATTGATTGAAAATTTAAACAAAAATTTCAGACTGTTTTAATAGTTTTGATATAGAGCTTACCTCCGATGCATATTTTTTGGTCTGAGGAGCATCACTTGACCATAATCACGTGATATTCCTCAATTTAACTCGCACGTCGTATGCAAATTGATTAAATGACGATGATTCAAATTTATGATTCTAATTTCTGTGTTTAAATTTCAAGCGAGTACGAAAACATCCTTAAAAATGTGATCAATGCACATCATTAAATTTTGATGTCGAATACATTTCTAATAAATGGGTATTTTTTTAAATATGGAATAATTTCTACCAGTAAACAATTCTTAGAGTATTTAATTGAACCCTAAAAATGTCCTCCACCATCACAGATGCTTCCTATTAAATGAATCTAATAGAATTTTATTTTCATCAATTATAAATTAAGTGGTAGTCTTTTGCAACAGCAATCAACCAATTAAGGTCCTGTGCTTCATCGAGAACTAAACGTTCGAGTCCTTATTCTATTAAAAGAAGCCAATCCATGATGAATGAGATGTATGTGAAACACAATAAGTAATATAAAAAAATCTCTTTCCTTAGTGGTCGTCTCATATTTAGAATTCCCTTCGAAAATATTGCATAAAAGATTTAACCTTGTTTTTCTTAAATCAATGTTGTGATATTTTTCCTAAATTAAATGCATACATACGTTTGCATCAGTGCTTCTTAAACTTACAATATCTGCTACGCAATATTAAATCATGATTTCATTGCCCCCCCCCATTTCCTTACAATAGCAATGTATTGAATTCAATAATACACTGCTGGACAATTGCTAAGGACGGATAACACTATCATCCATAGCAACCACAAAATGAAACGAAGCAGAATGCGGAAAATTAGAATAAGTGCAGGATATTAGTAAGAAGTATGAGTATGCAATTTTTTTCCCACGTCTGTTCATCACGTGATAGCGTTCATAAGAGCTTTAAAGGTTTTGACGCGTGTGGACAGTTGTTGTTTCAAGTCAAAGTTTTACAGGAAAGATTTAATAGACGAACTTAAAATTTTTGGCATGTCTTCCCGACATCACATAGATGATTTTATGCGTGGCCGAATTATTGGAAAGATCGAAGAAGGGCGAAAAATAACAGATGTTGCCAGGGAGTTCGACATCGCTCACAGCGTTGTTTCACGGCTGTGGAAGTCATTTAAAACTACTGGAATGTGTAGTAGACGGCACGGGGGAGGTCGTGTTAGAAGTACGACGCCTGCAGAAGACAGATATATCGTCCTATCAGCAAAAAGGAACAGGCGCAAAACAGCTCAGCAGGTGGCAAATCAGTTTCTTGCTGCCTCAGGAAAGCAGATCTCCCGAAAAACTGTTGCCAGACGTTTGAGGGGAGGAGGACTATACGCACGCAGACCTGTTGTGTGTGTCCCATTGACCAGACAGCACCGTACTGCCCGTTTGCAATGGTGTCGTGAGCATCACAATTGGACTGAACAGCACTGGGCATGCGTACTATTCTCAGATGAGAGTAGGTTCAGTCTGTCATCGGATTGTAGACGCCAACTGATCTGGCGCGAGAGTGGTACTGCTTATCGTCCAGAAAATATCCAGGAAAAGGACCGATATCCGACATGCAGTATCATGGTGTGGGCCGGCATCATGATCAATGGCCGCACGCGCCTACATGTGGTTGCGAATGGGACTATGACGGCCCAACGATACATTGATGAAGTTCTACTTCCTCATGTTCGTCTTTTCCGTGGTGCTGTCGGTGATAAATTTGTTTTTATGGACGACAACGCAACATGTCATCGAACACTCGCTGTTCAGGATTGTCTAGACAGTGAGGGTATTCAACGTCTCGTAAGGCCAGTGTGTTCTCCTGATCTAAAGCCCATTGAAAATGTGTGGGATGCTTTGGGGAGGCAAGTTGCTGGTCGAAACTATCCTCCGACAAACAAGAACACCCTCATCCGTGCACTCACAGAGGAATGGGATAAATTGCCTCAACAGCTGCTGGATAATGTTGTGCAAAGTATGGTACGACGTGTGGAATGTTGCATCACACTCCACGGTGGACATATCCCGTACTGATACCTTTCTTTAAGGTGCCTGCTGACTTTTAGATGCATTGTTCCATTTCTCCGTACGCAGATCAAATGAACATTTTTTTTTTCTTTCAGATGTTTCACAGCTTTTGTACTTTCCAGAACAATAAATATTCTTTATTCTAATGTCTGAACAGTGTGGCAAATATATTTTATCCTACTAGGCCTCATGTCTCGCTTAATGTTATGCTACATAGCAATTTGTGATCCGTCCTTAGCAATTGTCCAGCAGTGTACTATACTTTGACACTAAAGCTACAATACGACTTTAAGCTCTTGAGTCCCACCGGAGTATCTCGTTGGTGTGGTGTGGTAGTTAGGAAACGGGGTGCCAGCTCTGGTGTCGTCCACGTCACTTGACCATGGTTCAAAATTACGTGGTCCGTCACCAAAACCCCTCGTGTAGCTGAACAGTGCAACGTTAATATTCATCACTCATTCACTCACTCCCACCGGAGTATATAAACGTTTCGGTCACTCATAGCATTCATTGCTCCGTACGTATATATTCGTCTTTTCAAAGTACGATCTTTTCTGTGCACTGCTATTTATAAAATTATTCCGAGTGAGTGAATATTAACGTCCCACTGTTCAGCTACACGAGGGCTTTTGGCGACGGACCTCGTAATTTTTAACCATGGTCAAGTGACGTAGACGACAACTGAGCAGGCACCCCTTCCCCTAACTACAATACCACACTTATGGGAGGACGTTTGAGCCTTCGACAGATTTAACTTGCATCGCTCCCCCCCCCGACGGGTCTTTAGTGGTACTGGTCTCGAACTCATGACATGCCTGCCATGATCTGATGCCTTGATCACTAGGCTACTGCAGCCCCAAAATGATTCCGAAAGCTTTGGAATCCAATTAAATGACCTTTATTGTGTTTGCGAAGGAGTAATTTATTTCAGAAGGTTTGCTTATTTATTCCCTCCCCCAATGCACCACTTACATGTGACTTCGTGTAAAAGGGTGGTATTGGGGAGCAAATCGCGTAACTTTATATCTGCAGTCAAGGGATTAACCATAAACCGCACAAATAACCAAGATGCGAGTTAGTGTTTGTACACAATTTGATATATGACAAGGTCATTAGGTCACTGGTAATTATTAAACATGTTCTAATAATATTTATAAATTAATTATGAAATACATTACACGCAGTGTTGATGCATTTATAAGTTTACTACGTCAGAGTAAATGTGTATTTTATTTTATATTTTGTCTGTTATTATGTCAGTTATTATTATTTACTTTCATCAAACGGATAATTTTTTTTAAAAAAAAATCTTCTTTTACGACTTTTTCAATATGCTCGTGCCCCCTAGGGAGGCGCACTCCACAGTTTGAGGAACGCTGGTTTGCAAGAAATAAATTTAAATGTGTTGACGTTTAAAAAAAAAATAGTAAAAATAAATCGGAAAATAGGATATTTTGGAAAATCTTAAACTCAAGGATTCTTTAGCCCATTTTTTAGTTTTAAGTACGTGTCAAAATTTAAATGAAAATTTTGTGTTGTTGTTTTTACTAACGCCACCTGGTATCAATAACATGAAATTCATCGGGGCAAGTGTTCCAGATTACTTCTAGAACCCTTTAGAACCCTCTAGAATTATTTTTGCTTCAGCTTTCTGCGCAGTGAAGGTGGCAGTATTTCGCCTTCATTCGACGCCAAATTAGAGGGGTGGGGGATCCAGGCTATTCTTAAACCTCTTTCTCTATCACCAACCTGTTGAGAGGAACTTCGACTCACCGAATATTTAGAGGTACATATGGTAAGGAAGGTAGTATACAGGGGTACATACATTTGGAAACATACATGCCTTCTAACGGTATTCAAGCCCGGACTCTCGACTCAGTACTCACAGCCACAAACCACTTTCCTGTCTGGGTGGCATGTAAATTATATTCACATACATATATATGTATTTTGTATTACCCCGAACTTAAGCGATATGTGGGACTGAATGATATGATGATATGAATTGGATTGAATGATAACCGTATGCCAAGGTATGTTTTGGCATAAAAATACATATAAACTACTTTAATTGGGGCCCGAAAACAAAAGAAAATAATAATCTAGGGGAAACAAATGTTTGATAAAATCTTAAGTAACATATACAAAATCAGCATCCGGAGTTATTTTGATGCTACAAATTTCAGAAAGTCTGACAAAGTAGTCTACCGGCTCAAGGACATTTTTTTTTCTCCCTCAAAATTCCCCTTGGCATGCTTATAATTTTTTATGTCTTAGTTTGTTGAAAAAGTACGCTCTTAGTTGGAATTTGTAGTTTTTGAAATTCGTAACGCTTTTATAATTAAACTGAGAGGCCTTCCGCCAAATTCCAAACCGTCATTTGGTTTTCTGGTTAAACTGAGTAAAAATAACTCAAGTTCTTCAGTTTCTTATTCTTGCTTATGCATTTCTATGAACTCATCAATTGTCCCAGCTCCAGATTGTAAGAATCCAGTCGTTCTTGAACATCACCAATTCAAATTTATGTGCCTGTCAAGATCGACAACAATCTCATTACCAATTTCATCAGGCTCTGGCACTGATTTCGCCTCAGTTTAGGAGCTGGAGAAAAAAGATGAATTGACGAGATCTAAAAGAACGGGTAGCTCCGGATTTGCATTAAGTCGAGGTATTGATATATATATATATATACATCAGTGATTGATGGCAATGAGTACGCATATATATACATTGATGAATATATATATATATATATATTGATTATATATATATATAATACAAATTATTCTTCTTCTCTTACTAATCTTATACCTAGAAGCTACAATTTTTTAGAATCCAATCAAAGTAAAGAGATGAACTCATGTTGTAAAATTCAACTTTGTTGGTTTGGTAATGTATCGTAGATCACAGGTGTTGAATTATACTGTTGAGTCTCTGGAAAATATATGATAGGTTATTTCTACAAAGTAGGATTTTTTGAATTAAAATGCATAGAAATTAAAGACAATACAATTCTTTCTATGTTGCTGATGAGTTGTAGAGTATGGCAGAGAACACTGATATCTGAACTGAGTTAAAAGAAAAAAATTGAAATAATCGATAGATCTATAATTCTTCTCCAGAATCTGTGAAATCTTCAATTATTAACTGAATAAAGGATATATGGAGGAGGAAAAAACGTGAATTAATTTGGAAAACAAGAAATTTAGAATCGGACTAGAAAACATCACTAGCTTGCACAACACAAAAAGAATTTGAACCTCAGCATCTAGAGGCCACGTATATAGTTTGAATTGAAAAAAAACGATGTAAGATAAATAAATCGTAATTAGCTTAAAAAATTTACTAAATATAATTTAAATATCTTCTAATCATATTTCAACAAAAATAGAAAATTATGATCTTTTTTTTTCATTTTTTGGAACATGTATTTGTTAATAATATATTGCCACAGATTTTGGCGAACATTCTTGAGTAAAAAACATAATGATCTTTAAACCCATAATACTCTTGCTTTGATATTCTTAATCTTCTTTATCAGATTCCTTCTAATCTTCGGGTAAATTTTCACTGCGTCCCTTCCCACTCAGGGACTGATGGCAATGAAAAAGCTAATTTTTTGCCAGCACTGAGGTTGAGGAGAGGGTGACCTCTAACCTGGTCTCTTGTGTTTAACGAATTATCCTCCCTTATAAAGGGACGGTGGACCATTAAAACTAATTTCTTAAATTGTTCGCCTAAATAGCTGAAAATGGAATCAGTACAGTAAATGATGGTTTTATTTCACAATTTAAATGTATTTTTTCAAAATACTATTATCAACTGATTTTTTTAAAAAAATTAAATTTTTAAAACTATTTTTAAAAATTCTCCTTGCGCATTAGTTTTTAAGATCCGCACATAATTTTTGTTTTATATATTGTGTTGTTCGGAAAGTAATTTCGTTTTTTCCCGACAGAGGATTTAATTGTATTTTTTGCACCCAACTTCACATTTAAGCCGCATAATTTTTATATGCTTTGAGAGCTCATATAACAAGGCTTGTGTGCAAAACATTTCAATTAATTCTACGCAGTAGTTTTTGGTCCGTGCCCTTTTAAATATGGAGAGCGATAAGCAGCATTTTCGACATACCTTACTGTTTTACTACAGAAAGGGTAAAAATGCTATTCGAGCCAGAAAGAAATTGACCGATGTGTATGGAGGTACGCCATACACATCGCCAATTGACAGTACGCCAGTGCCAGAACTGGTTCGCTAAATTTCGATCCGGCAATTTTGATGTCGAAGATGCACCACGTTCGGGAAGTCCGGTTGAAGCTGATAAAGACGCGATAAATGCATTACTTGATGCGAACCGGCGAATAACAACACGTGAGATCGGGTTGAGGTTAAATTTATCAAATTCAATGGTTTACGACCACTTGAAAGCCTGGGATTATCCTCGAATCTTGATGTATGGATTCCCCATGTTCTCACAGAGAGAAATCTGTGTCGCCGCAATGACGTCTAAGATTCGCTTCTCAAACGTCACGAAAATGATCCGTTTTTGAAGCGCATCATCACTGGGGACGAAAATGGTCATGAAGCAAAAAAGATGAACCGGCTCAAACCATTTCCAAAGCCGATATTCACCCAAAAAAAAAAGGTGATGCTGTCTGTTTGGTGGGATTTTAAAGGAATCGTGTTTTTTTTTAGCTTTTACCGGTTAACACAACGATTAATTCGGAACTCTACTGTCATCAGCTGGACAAACTGAATGATGCACTTCAACAGAAAAGGTCAGAACTAATCAACAGGAAAGGTGTGTTTCACCAAGACAACGTGAAACCTTACACAAGTTTGGTAACTCGCCAAAAAGTACGGATGTGTGTGTTAACTTTGAGCAAAGCTTATGGGGGCCGCATAAAATTTTTGTACAAAAAGTGTGGTAATCCAGTTTAAGAGCCCCTGATTTATACAATATATCAAAAACATTATCTTTCACTTAAAATTCGAGAAATAATTGCCTAACGATTTTATTTTACGAAAGCATCTTAATTTAACTTTTTAACTGTTGTCAATATTATACATTATTGATGAAAAATAAGTCAAATGATTTTATTCTTTCCATTTATAGAGTCTATGATTATTACATCTTTTTAAAATTGGAAAGTACAAATTTATCCCGTTTCGTTTTTATACGAGGAAAGCATTTTATAATTTCTGCCCATTTATCGTTGCTCGTGAGATAAAAGTTTTCGATGCGATATTTCCCGGCACAATAATCACCAGATAAAGAATCAATTTAGTTTCATTTTCTATTAAGTTCAAGAAATTTGCATGATTAATTTAAATTTCGCCTGGTAATGAAATAAGGACAATATATCCACAAGGTCATTATTATTTGCAATATCAGCAAGCCCTTTCCTAAAAGCCGCTATCGTGACTTGTCTTTTAGGAAATTCGAGGAAGTAATGCGCTGTAACCTAGATGACCCGATGTCCTAGTCCCCCTTTCACAAAGGAAAAAAAAGATATATTTCAAATTTCTTTCCCCTTAAGAAACCCATTCGATTAACCGGAACAAAGTAAGGAATATTTGAGTTAAAATGCTTTGGAAGGGATTAGTTTTGTTGAAATAAGAATGTTTTAAATTTTACTTTATTACGAAGGGAAAAAGGAAACTCTCTCTTATTATAAATTAATAAAATTAATAAGAATTTGTTTTGGTTGACAGCCATTTTTATAAGTATTTTTTGTAATATATTGCAAATTATGTTTATTACTATAATTTTATATATTTTACTTTCTAAGCTAAGAAAAATGAATAATAAAACTGCAAATTATTCTCATATCAATTTTAAATCAAAAGAAAGAAATACATTCAAGCAAAAAGATATCACATTTGAGATACCTAACACTGTGTTTAAAAACAGTATACATTAATATATATACAGTTGAGTATATATATATATATATATATATATATATATATATATATATACTATGAATCAAATCGAAGAAATGAACCATCTTGCCTCTTATTAAGATATATAGTTGATTTACTTGTTATAGGTCGTGACAGGACTTAACATTAATTTTTATCCGGAATGCCTAAAATTAATACAGACAAATTTTAACTCGAACTAAATTGAATTTTTAGATTTAGATATAAATATTAATGACAACAAATTATATAGCAATATCTATGATAAAAAGGGAAGCATTTTTAACTCCAATGTTAAAAAGATACCGAACTTCAGTAGTTGTTTACATATATCAATATTTAGGAATATAATTTTAAATTTTTTGATGAGGAATAATAATTTAACTAGACACAGTATTGATAAATTCAAGAACACCCAGAAATTTTTATTTGGTCGCATACAGAATGATTATCCCATCAACTTCTTGAGAACATACGTAGATCAAAAATATTTTTAAAAGATATTTTTAAACTTATAAAATTCGCAAATTTGTGAAGGGTTACGATGAACTTTAGGAAATGCACAAATCCACCACACAACGTTAGGTCCATAAAGTTGGCTTGTTAGTGGTCCAGCTGTGAAGAATATGTGAATTCCACACACAGGATACATTTTAATGCACACATAGACCAATATTTACATGATTACACTTTAAAAATTTTTATGACCAATCAAACAACTTGCAATCTGGTTTGCATCTAATACTAAATAGTTAAGCTCTAATGTGAGAATATGGATCATTTTGATTGATATGGCTTTAGTGGGAGAGAGAGAGAGTTATGAGCAATATATGGGAGTGATAATTGTTGTAGGAAATATGAGAAATCATTCAAAAATTGTGAGTTGAATTATTGATAGGATGCTCTTTGGTGAGTGTTTAATGATTTACGCTATTCATTTGTGAATATACTGGGATTTTAATTTGAACTTTTGGATTTTAGATATATTTTCTTCCTATACAACTATTTTAAAGATGCGTGCATCATCTTTGGTGTTCGATGGTTCGCTTTTATTATGAACTTAATTGTTTTAGAATTTTAACATTTTAATGTTGTAATACCTTTCAGAATGCGATGGCGAAAAGTTTAATGTTTCAAGTTTAATGGTTTAATTTTAACTTTTTAAAATTTTTAAAATTTTTGAGAATTCGATATTTACCAAGTTGCAATAGGGGAAAGGTTGGCGCCATCAAACTAGTTTAAACCCACTTAGCGGTTCTAAGTCCCAAATGGGATTTAGTATTATAAGATGCATATAATCTCAATTTTTTAAGTGATTATGAAGCTGTGATTGATTTATATATATATAACTGAAGATCAAAACAAAAATACATTGAGAAGACTATCAAGAAGTCTTATTTTATACATTAGTTTGATGATTTCATTTGCTTTGCTAAAATTAATTTACTTGTAAAAATTTTCTATAATTTTTAAAAACAAAAATAATAGTTTATTTTGTAATTCATGGAATTATTTGTCTATTGCATTTTTTTTTACATTGAATAGTTTGAAGAAAATAATGCATTCAAAAATTTGTTTGTGTGTGCGCGTGCGTAGGTAAGTATACATATATGTACACATACACACATACATATATATATATACATTAATAAAATACTCATTTATGAAATAATTAATAAAAGAAACCCGAGAAATTGGGATAGGCCTGCATGAGCCAATATCTGAGACATATAACCAATCAACGTAACGTAATAAGACAGGGGGGATTTGACAAAACTGTTAAATGGCTTCCTGCTGCTACAATGACTCATTATCAAGATTTAAAAGACTTTCAAAGATGACGATGTAGTGGGCGCACGAGAAATAGAACATAGCATCTCCAAGGTAGCAATATAATTCGGATTTTCACATATGACAATTTCAGGAATGTCAGAGATATCCATTAAGGCATCAACTAACTATCATTAGTGCAATCAGAAAAGACTTGAAGGAACATAACGATCGACTACTAATGAGAAGACGCGCAATACGTCCTCAAATTGCCATGAATTTCAATTTTGAGGCATTAACAAAAATCAACGTGAGCACTGTGCAAAAGACCATCCCTCTTATAGGCGTAACCGTTACCATTGTTGGTCTCACCAACACCGTCATTGAATTGGCAATGGCTGAAAACACGTTGCTTGATCAGAAGGGTGGACGGACGTGTAAGGTTATAGAGACAATCTCATATAAATTAATGAAACTTTCACGTCAACAGGGGATTGTTCAATCTGCTTAAGTCCTTGTGATGGTATACGGTGTGTGCAATTGGCGTGATATTGGAATTCTGATACCTATAGAGACGTTAGGTAGGGGACAGGTACATAGGCATTCTGATCTATCAACCATACTCATTCATGTCCATTGTGCAACAATGGGCCATTGTTGCACTATGGACATGACGGGATTTGGACAATTCTAGCAAGAAAATGCGATACCGCACACGTTGAGAATGGCTATCGAGAGGCTCCCAGAACTTTTTCCATACTTCTAACTTATATAACACTTCTATTTTCCCTACACACATATAAATCTCCTGACATGGATGTTGTCGCACATATTTTGGATGTATTCTAACGTGTCTTTTAGACAAGATCTTAACCACCTCCTATTCCCTTAAATTTGTAAATTGCACTCTGAAGGAGATTCATGGAGTTAATTGCCTCCAAGGCGTCTTCAGGCATTAACCGAATCCATGTAATTCTGCAGTTTTCACCACAATATTAAGCCGATGTATAATTTTTTCTATATTTTTAATACATATATACGCATAAAAGGAAGAGAGAAAAAGGGAGACATTTGAGAGAGACATTTTAAGTGCATTATTTGCTTTCATAATTCAAGGAAAAAGTAAAGAATTTCAATTTACTCGATGTGTGTGTGAGTTGATGTTTCTTATTTTATGTAATTGTCTGAATGATCTATGAAAAGTAGTTTCTTAATGTAAAAAAAAATAAGGCAAAGAATCAGTGTTAAGTATTTTACAATCATGTAAACTAAACATTAATATAACTTTTTGATATACACTAATCGTTAAAAGAACTATAACTTATTTTACAGCTTTGTACCACTTATTAATCATTATTTATATTGCAATAGACAGTTCATGGCGGTCACATGATAAATACACTCACATATTCTCCATTACATTGAAAAGTTGCATTTGCACTTGTATTTGTTCAAATTAAAAAAATCTGAATCATCATATTCATTTTCAGAGGGCCCAATCCCACTTCGGAAATGATGGTAAGGAGAAAGCCGATTTCATGGCCAGCACTGCGGCTGAGGAGGCGGTGAGCGCTACTGGGTCTCTTATGTTTAGCGAATTATCCTCCCTTAAAAAAAGATTCAACTTAATCATCTTGGAAATACACCTCCTAATCATCCTTGGTACTTTAGAAAAAATCCAGGAGATTCATTCAAACTTATACCTAGAAGTACCAGACTGCCTTCTCGCGCTTTGTTAGCGACCATATAAAAGCTATCACTTTTCGGCAGGATCAGAGGATATTCCCGGAGTAGCAATGTTGGTATTCCGATCTGGTCTCCCCAGCCCACATCTCAACTTGTTTGAATATTAAAAAGGACGAGGTCCTTCTAGACATTCTTCTGTTTTAAATTTCGAAGATTCTTGGATATTATCTAGCATTGCTAGAAAATCTGGGAATAGAAGCAACAACAACAAAACCTATAAAATTTCAAATTTGACGATATTTTAAGATATACAAGATTTTTCAAAGAGTTTTTAAAAATTAAAAGGAAATTGTTAGACGCGCAGTACATCTAAATGTAGTACATATTCTAGCCTATATGCACACATTATTTTTGTTAAAATTTATGTCTTTTTCAAAAGGAATTTTCCGCAAAGGGGCAAAAATTGGCATTAGCAAAGCACATGAACAGATAGAAGTGAAACACGTAATTGTGCATTTATCATGAGACTATGATATAACATGTGAATTCAGCTTTCTTCTAAATTTCTCATAGCCACGAACCATGTTACTTTTTCAGTATAGTAACGATTAGTTTTTCAGGGGACACATAACATCATTAAATTTCAACTGAAATTACTGGTAAATAGAAACAGCATGGAAAATTACTATGTCAGCAAAATATCATACATTATTCCATGAGATAAGAAATGTTGAATGAAATAAAAGGAAAAATAAATGAAAAATAAATATATGATAAGCACATGTTTAAACTTCATACTGGGCGTGATAGAATAATATAACACCTGTTCCTATAACCCTATTTACGTAATGTGTTTTACTACAATCCTGATTCTAAACCAGGTGTAGGTGGGTTGTTTTCTAAAAAAAAAAAAGAAAAACTTTAGAAAAAGGTGTAAAATTTAATGGGAAAAGAGACCTAAATAATGATAATAGTGAACAAAATAATTAACCTTTAAAAAGGGAGTTTCTCCTTATTGTATTAGAACATGCTTAACTTTCTAATTTCGTAATTTTTGGAATCTTTAGGGAAAAAGTAAATGAAAACAAATAACTCGCACTATTTGATAGCCCACTATGGTACTTTACCCACCAACTGGACTCGAAGAGGTTTCTACATACATAAAAAAGTACAACATAGCTGATTTAGATTTGAATATAAATCAAATTATTTAATATATATATAAGAAATATGCTCCTTGAGAAATTATTTTTCATATATCTATTAACGTAGCGAATTATATTCTTTTTCATACCATTATCGTCTGCTTTGATTTAATCTCATTTAATTTTTATTACTGTTTATTTTATTTATTAATATTTTAATAGTTTTTTTTTATTATAAGTTGCGTTGCAAAATATAGCATTCTTTATGTAAGGAATCTAGAGGTTAAAATTCTTCATCGACTGTTAGGGTTCGAATTTGATATGTGTTTTAATAATAAAAAAATCTGTTGTATTTACAGTTATTTTAATTAGATCTTAGATTGCAAAAAATTTTCAATGTTCAGTTCAAAATATGTATTCTTGTTTGTGACATCCTAGTTTCAGTTACAAAGTTTTTTCTATTTCGAATTGATTATATTTTTAGAATTAAGTGAGTGAATATTAACATAGCAGTTTAAGGCAACACTAGAACTGCTAGCGATGGACCTCTTAATTTAGAGCATTAGTCTATTGATTAACCCGCGGTCACTCGCGCCTGTGTTTTCTACCGTCATTACTCGCGGGGTGTAGAGAGCACCCCAAACTTTAAACGCGTGTATTAAATTATGAAAATAAAATTAAGTCTTTTTTGTGATACATATTTATAAAGTACAAGATGTTTTTTTGTATTATACGAATAAAATTATTAAATCTGTTGCATACAAATGAGACTAACATTAATTTAAACTAAACAGACAAAATTTTCATTTTAAAACACATAAAATTTATATTTTTTCATAAACCAGTGAAAAGTATATACCAGTAAAAAATATACTTTATAATTAATGAGATAATAATAGTAAAATGTAGAAAAAATATTTTAATCATTTTCCAAACATTCAGAGCAGACTGTATACATTTACTCAACTTCTCGGAGAGTTCTTAGCACCCCAGATAAATTTTGAAGGTCATTACATTCCAATCGTCAGAGAAAGAAGGATTGCTTCAGGCCTGAAGGTTCAATGACCTAAAATGTGCAGCTGCAGAAAAAATTGTGGTTCTGCGCATTCTTTTTAGAATCCTGGGAGGATTTTCTTGTTGCTCTGGTGTACAGAACACCCCGCGCGAGTTATCGCGGGTTAAAACGATATCTGAGTTGGCACAATCCTTTCTCCAAACTACCACACACCAGCGGGATGACTTTGAACCTCGATATATGTGGCGTACATCGGTCTTCAATACACAAGGAATCCTCAATGGTTCCAGAACTCGAACCCGTGAAACTGTGGACGAGAGTTTGCAACTATAACTACTAGTTTACCGTGGCCGCGTACCGTCTAAAATGTGCACCAAAAATAATTATCAATCTTAAAACAAGACGGATAGAAAGACTAAATATAAGCTAAGGTAAATGTATATATCACTTACTACATGCTTAAAAAATCTTTAATAATAATTAAAAGAAGCTTTTAAAAAATAGTGGGAAGGGGGGAGTACTCCTTCCCATCTAACGCCGAATCAACTCTCATTGTACAAATTATACGACTGCAACTCAAATTGTGAAACGGTAATTTATATATATTATTTAGTTCCATGTATCTGTTCTTTTTTTCGTAAAATTCGTTACTGGTGCTCCTCTTCAGTTAAATGCATTCCTGAAGATGTATCGTCCAACATTTCACTGCTAAATTAAAACTGATCTGTGATATCACAGATTTTCATAAACTTGCATCTTCCTGGAAAGATGAGTATTTAGTTCTGAGGATTATTAATAAGTATTCGCATGAGACAACGCATTTCTTCTAATGCAACGATTCCAGCTCATACAATGATTGCGTTTTTTTTCTGTGAGAGCTTGTAATAATGAATTATCGAAACCGTAATGGCGACACTATATGAAACGAAACTCATGGTTGCCAATTCAGTGCGTAATACACATCGAGCTTATCAGCTTGGCGAATTAACTTAAACGTTTGCATTGTTGCAATAGTACAAAGAAATACTATATCTGTATACTAGCTCTACCCGGCCAAGCGTTTATGTGGCTTTGTTTTAGTACGTTGTGATTTAATATTATTCTAAGCTATTCAATCCAGTCAAATTAATCGCCGCTTACAATTTTGGAGGGTTTAAATTAAGCACAAATTAACATAATGTTTTTAATTTTGCATTTTATTCATCTCCTATTTGATTATAGTATAATGCATGGATTACTAACGAAGTTGTAAAATAACAACATATGAAGGTTTAATTTTGTAAATGAGGTCAATAACGTTGATTTTTTTGCGATTTTAAATATTTTTATTTCTCTCTCATTTTAATATAAAAATTGGCTAGCCACGGTGCACAATATTTTTCGGTAACCCGTCTTTTGCTAACTCAAATAGATTTGATGGTTTCCATGCCCAACCATCAAATGGACATCGTTTCTCTTTGAATTAAATAATGGTAATCACGAAAATCACAAACGAATCGGGAAATGAAGCCTTTTGAATGGTAATGGAGACTCCAACGGCATTAGTAGAATACATGGCAACAGGGCGATTGCTACTTTAAACTCGACCTCATTCTGGCATTATCTGGCAAAGTTATAGGAGTTTCTCTAAAACCCAATTTCAGATTCTTGTTCCTCACCCAGAAAAACACCAGGAAAGTACTTTTCACTCGAAAAAGAATTTAAAGTAAGGCCCCCGCCAAGAATAGCGTAAAATACGATCGTTTGTCATTATTTGACAGTTATGAGATTTTCTGTAATTGGATTGGGAATATTCGGATCTACAATCCCGAAATGTGGCCAGGAGCTACTTTTTGCTTCCTGCGGTTGGAAGTTAGGCCGGTGCCGTTGTCCGCGAACATTACAGTCACCGGAATTATCTGACAAAATTATCGGAACTCTTAAAATTCAATTTCGGATTCTCATTCCTCAACCCGAAACTCACACGGGACTGACCTTCGAGGCCACTTTGCGTGCAAGCTCAGTTGTTAGAAAAGTTGGAAATATGGACGAGGGTCTGAAATGCAAAGCCTTTCCATCCAATTTCGGCAATATCCGGCAAAATTATGGGTGTATCTGACATCTGATTTCAGATTCTCGTTTCCTTCCCCTAGATGCAAACAAAAACTACTTCGGTACCCCTGAGCTTGCAAGTTCAGTCTCTATAAGAGGCATTAACTGTCATGCATTATCCGGAGACTTATAGAAATTTCTAAAATTCAATTTGAGATTCTTGTTCACCATACCGAAATACACCGAAAACGCCCGTTTCCCCTTCCAAAACTTTTGGAATAAGCTCCTGCCACGGTTCGCGTATTAGACGGTCGTCCGGAATTATCCGGCAAAGTTACTATAATTTCTTATATCGCATTGCCCATTTTGAAATACAGCATGGACCAAGTTTTCGCGCTTTCACTTAAGGTAAGCCCCTGCCACATTGTGTCTAAATTTCGACTGACCAGCACTATCCTGCGAAGTTACGGATATTATTGGAAACCACGATTCTAAATTCTCGCAGATTTCACTTCTCGAAATACACTGGGCACTCACATTTCGTTCACCTTGGTTTACAAAATCCATTTCTGCAGACACACAGGAATTTTGACATTTGGCGATTTTTTTCTATTTCCCAGATTCTTTATATTTCTGGCAATTTAAAAACTATGGTGTCATTAATTGAAATACAAACTATCATATATTTTAAGTTGGACGGAATGACATATAATGTGTAAAGTTATATTATGATTGAGTCAGTAGTTTCATAGTCCATCGTGGACGAACATCTTGACATGGGCTTTTTATACTCAAAGATATATATACATATATATATAAATCTTTTGTGCGTGTGTGTGTGACTGAGCTCCACCTAAACAGCTGGGACATTTTTGTGGGGGTTCAACAGGATTCGAGAATGGTTAAAACTACCAATTCTGTCCGATATAGCATTTAGTTAAAAAGATATGAGTTAAAACCAGTTTTAATAATAAGTGTTTGGCACCAACTTTGATTTGTCTGCATTGTTGTAACACTGTTATTGTAACAACAATGACAAACGTTGGCGTCGAAAATCAGTTTTCAGCCAAAATGGGATTTCAAGACGTAGCTCTATTGACTGTATTAATTAACTTTGTTTACAAAATAAATGCTTTTAACATGTAATTTACTTCAAATATATTTTGAAAATCTCAATTTCTACAAGATAAAACTATTTATCAAGTAGATTGGTACATTTTTTTCCATTTTCCAACGCTGCCTAGTTAATTTGAAACAAAATATTGTAAAACATCAAAAAAAAGTTTGGAATTTTTTTAATTAAAGAAAATCTGCTTTCTTTATACATAAAATATTTTTAAAGAAGGTGTAGTTTTTCCTTCTTGGGGAGCCGTAAAAACACAATGAAAAAAATTGGAAAAATCACTAAATGCCAGTAATAGCTAATTATGGAAAAGCTACCTCAGAACACACGAGTTTGAGCGCTTATAAGGCATGTGCGGAAAATAAAATTACGGAGAGTACGTATGTAGATTAAAGATTTTTCTGTCAGATGAAGATGTTTTCTTTTTTAAAGTTTTTTTTCTTTTATAATGATTGTAAATAATGAATTCTATTAGAGAAATAATTTACAGTAAAACCTTAAAATATAGGAAAATGCTGCCATGTTTTTATTAAGTAGTACTATCTCCTTTTAAATTTTTTTTTATATAAGGAGTGTAAGCAAAGGTTTAGGCTTTCCCTCCATAGTTTTTTTTCACATTTACATATACAGATTTTTTTTCCAGGTATAGAAGTTTAAGTTGGCATTACTTTCCAAGATAGCGACCGATTTAACAGCTGTCAAGTGATTTATTCTCAGTTTGGTTTGGCAATTCATCATGAATAGACTCACGCCTGAACAACGCTTTCAAATTGTGCAATTTTATTTCGAAAATAATGGTCGATTTTCATAAGCGAATTTTGTTTAGCGATGAAGCGCACTTCTGGTTGAATGGCTACGTCAACAAACAAAACTGCTACATTTGGAGTGAAGCTAATCCACAAGTGTATGTCGAAACACCGTTACATCCAGAAAAACTGACTGTTTGGTGCGCTTTATGGGCTGGTGGAATCATTAGTCCATACTTCTTCAAAAACGATGAAGGCCACAACGTTACAGTCAATGGTGATCGGTATAGAACCATGATTACTAACTTTTTCATTCCTGAATTGAACAATCATGATGTCCAGGAGCTGTGGTTCCAACAAGACTGCGCAACATGTCACACAGCTCGTGCCACAATCGATTTATTGAAAGACACGTTTGGTGACCGCCTAATTTCACGTTTTGGACCTGTGAATTGGCCTCCAAGATCTTGTGATTTAACCCCGCTAGACTATTTTCTGTGGGGCTATGTAAAGTCATTGCTCTATGCGGATAAGCCACAAACGCTTGACCATTTGGAAGACAACATTCGCCGTGTTATTGCCGATATACGGCCACAAATGTTGGAAAAAGTCATCGAAAATTGGACGTCCAGATTGGACTACATCCGAGCCAGCCGTGGCAGTCCTATGCCAGAAATCATATTTAAAATGTAATGCCACAAGATTATCTTTCGAATAAAAAAAATTTTGTCAATCGAATAATACATCGTTGTTTTATTGCAATTTAAATTTCTATACCTCTCAAAAAAACACCCTTTATTTAATCGAAAAATCAAACATCCAGATAAAAGCTGTCGTTTCATAGCTAACGGTAGACATTTTTTGATTCAGTATTTAACAAAAATTGATATAAATTAATAATTTTTTCTTTTTAAGAACTAATTTTATATTGCGTTTTATTATTTATTACTAAATTATTTATTTAATAATAAGTTCGTACATTGTCTGTTTTCTTGAGAACAAAACTGGATTAGCTTTGTAAATTTTTAATTGCAAATAACAATTTGGGGGAAATAATGTCTTATCCCCTCTCGGTGAAAAAAAGGGGTTTTATAGTTGAAAAAAACCATACAATGCTTGGCTAAACGGAGGGAAAAGAAATCTGTCTGACAAAAAGAAGAATTGGAAGAAATTTCTGAAAAGGGGATTTATATGACTTAAATATAGAAACACTCACATCGCTCATTAACACACACGGAGAAATATTGGTTTTCAGAGAGAAAGGGAAAGCTTCCATGGAGATAAAATTGTACCCACGGAAAAAGCCTTTGCAACGCCGAGCTAAGTGGCGAAAAAACAGACCCACCCGACAGAACAAAGATGTGGAAGAAACTTCGAAAAAGAGTGTTTTAATGGCATTAATATAGAAATCACACAAGTGCTGGCACTTAAAGGGAAAGGGAATCTTCCAAAGCATAAAGCTGTACACTTGAAGAAGCCCGTGCAACGCCGGGACATCCAGCTAGTATATATATAATATATATATATATATATAAAAGAAATATGTATTATATATCAAAAATAAGAAATAATAGATAAAGAACATATAACAAGAAATAGCATAATAAAAATATAAAACCTGAACATGAAGAACAAAATTATAGAGAAATAGAAAAAGAAACTACAAAAAAGAAGAACCTAGCGAATCAGAAAGCAATTTCGGAATTAAGACCGAATAATTGCGGTTATACTAGTTTGAAGGCGCTAACCTTCCCCCTTTGCAACTCGGTAGGAAAAGCAAATAAAATAAAATAAACAAAACTTCAGAGTTTCGATAACTCAGAGAGTATGAAAAAACCACTCATTACTCTTATGTAACAAACTCTCCCAAACCCTTAATGCAGAAAAATCACAAAATAATTACGTAAGAAAAGTAGAAAAATGCTATAAAACAATTACATAAGAAAAGTATCTTTCAAGAAATAATTTAACAAAATTTCTTTACTCACAGAGCTTTTACGAGGAGAATCAAGCGTCTTGACATTAATGAAAATCGATTATTCACCAAGTTAAAAAATTCGAAAATACATAAACAAATCTTTTGAGCTGACTTTTAAACCAGCCAGCAAAGACAGGTATAAAAAAAAGACTACAATCAAATACGGTAGAATTTGAATTGGTTGATTGTCAAAAATGTAAATTTGCTAGGCTCTAATTTGGTTGGTTGTCAACAATGTGTAAGATGTTCAAGATGTGTGTGGAAAAAATGTAAACACTACTTTGATATGAGTGTTATGATATAATCTTCACAGCAAGACCACTAACATGCTGACTTTGAAATCCTATTGTTGTGTGGTGCTTTTGGAATTCGAGGTAGCAAGACGGTTAATGTATTTGTGATGAATATAAGTTCTTAAGAAATTAAAAGGGTATTCACATGATCTAAACAACATTGAAAAAATTGTTTTATATTATTGTATTTATCTATTTTGTGGGTAGTTAAGTTATCATTTCTAAAAAAAAATTTCAAAATGATATTTCTGTAAATTGATATATGCAAATTACTATTCCATAGTTTGCTTGTGAGCAACCTAGATCCCAGACTGGAATGACAAGAAAGGAGTACTGGGATGACAGTAGGTAACGCAAGAAGTCTACCACTATTCCACGTCAAGAACAACCATAAGTTCATTAGGGTTCACATAACCTAAAAGCATTTTTTGCTTGCTCATCAAGCAGATCTAAATACGGGAATTTTAATTATATGGAACTTAAACGAATCTCTTTTTGTCAAAAATGTTACTGACTACATTATTGTTAATAAGATGCAAGTCTAAATCCAAGAATTCCACCATATTAGAGTTGAAGTTAGTTTTAAGGAGATTGAGATAATCAGGGTAGAATGTAATATTTGGTTTGTATTCACTATTTTTACTAAAAATTATTATATCATCTATATAACGATAAATTAAGTAAGAATCATTTACAACATGATCAATTTCAAAAAATGTAAATATAGGTTCGCTAAACAATTACTAGCTGGACCACCCTGAGGTAATCCTTTGATCTGTTTATAAAGATTCTAATCAAAAAAAAAAAAATGCAATGAAATTTTCTTTTAATACGAGGTTAACAAGAATATCAAATTTTTCTTTTTTCATTGAAGTATATAATTCATATTTATCATAAATGAACTGTAGAACCTTTTAATCATATCGTCAATATCTATAGAATTAAAAAGGTCCTCGAAATCAAAGCCATGCATGGAAAAAATTAACATATCCTTAGTAACTCTAGCAATCTCTAAGCTATTTTTAATTATTGCCGTGTTTTGTAAATTATCAATTAGATTTTGAAGAAGAGATTGTAAGATCTTCCCAGACCTCGTGATATATGTATTGTATCCATTAGTGATACTACGGAATTTTATAGGGCTTATATGAAATTTTGGTGTTAAAAAATACTTGGATATTTAATATTATTTAGATGAATATTCAGTCTTTTGTTCAAAGCTAAAAGACGATTATCATCATTATATTATCATTTTATTATATATATAATAAAACTTATAGTGTGGCTTAATTTTTCATGGCGAGTGGATGCTGTTAATGTAGCGAACCAAAGGATTGGGCGTGGCTGGTGGTGAATGGCTCTTGTATTACGTGGCAAGTGGACTATTACTGTAGTATTGAAGAAGCAGTTTAGAAAGTTAATCCAGTTTATTCACATCTTGAAACGCCTAAATATAAAGTATAGTTGACACTACACATAACAAATACAGCAAATAAACACAGAACGCGTGGCAGCCGGCTGGCTACATGTTTACAGAGCGAACAGCAGAGAGCGGGCTTTCCAGTGTCCTGCTATTTATATTCAGCGGGACATCACGTGATTTAGAAGGTGGACTGATGTAATTTTAACAGTCCCCGGTAGGCGGGTTGCCAATTAAAATAACTACACGGTTGTCCTGAAGGAATGGACATAAAATAATTCAAGAGCTATTACAGAATTAATTATTGGAATTATATATATATATATATATATATGTATGTATAAAGAGATGGCTCTGTCAATTTTAATTTGAATTCTATGAAATCTCCGATTAAATGAATATTTTTATATTTTATACTGCACAAAATTGTAAATTTTAGCTAGCATTATCTAATAAATATTTTTAAAAAATGTCTGATGTGTGCTTAGTGTTATTTCAGAAAGAAAATGTCTTCATTTTTAGCCTTTGAGTAGAAAGTTGCGCATTTTAAAACCAACTCTGTCCTCCAAACAAGTTTTAAAAACCTTTATTCTAGGAATGTTATGCAATGCTGATTGAGGAAATTAGCCATAATTGAGTTCTATCAAAATTAGAATAATGGATATGTTTATTTAAAACAATGACAGAAATCACCGTAGAGTGCTTACGTGAATCAACAAGGAAATATGACTGCCGAATACGATAGTGAAATACTATGGACACGGTAGGAGAAAGAATAATATGAAAACAAAAAGATGAGTGTAACATCTTTTAAATTAGCAAAAGGAAGGAAAAAGCAGATTGAAAAAAACGCATATCAAAAATTTGAAAGGGAATTTCGTTCTGTAAAATGATATTAAATTGAGAGACAATTTCATCAAGCGTAGTTTGAAAAATTGTTGATTCTTTTAAAAAACGATTTAGACAAAAGATATTTAAAAGTTTTAAATAAGAATTGCACGAGTAGAGATAATCATAGAAAGAGATAACTTAATAAGTTTCTATGACGTTATGTTTGAATGAAAAAGTTTTCGTTTTCAATAAAAAATTCCTTTAAATTTTGATTAAATTAAGTTAAATGTATAATAGATAAAATATAAGGCTTGTCCATATGAAAAGTGCACATATGCCATTGTGCCAGAATAAGTGCAGCTTTTCACAACCATCGGACAGGGACATGAAAGACTATAGGCAGTATACACCACATACGATGTTTATTAGTGAAACCTGTCAGTGGTAGAGGAAATTAATCGAAAGTAAAGTTGTACCCCATAAGAATGCGTCCGTATCAGAACAACGTGATGTAGTACTGTTTCTGATTGCAGGAGGTGTGTTTAATACGAGCATTTATCGACGAACACTGCTTTCATTGGGGCGCATTGTTTAGGTCGAACGTCTTGGAACACTTGTTGTAAAAGTTTTCGACGGGGCCAGCAAAAGATATCGGATCTTCATGACAATGTCCACTTAAACATCTCCAGTGACACCAGGACAACGTTGAAGAATAAATTGGAAAATGTTGGAACACCCATCGAACAGTCCGCATTTGTCACTTTGTGACTTCTAGGACTTTAGGCCTTATAAGACTGTTTTACGCTTTTATTTGAACGATGAAGTGAAGAAAGCAGGACAGGTTCACTATATACACAGGTATTATGTAGAGAAGTATAAGCAAATTGGAACCGTATAGTGCAAAAGTTTTTTTTAAAAAAGTGTACCTCAAAGCAAAAAAAATTATGCTTTGGAGAAAAAATGAAATAACTAAACATTTGTAAGCGTTTCTTTACATTTGTGTCAACTAATTTTTTTCATATTCCAAGGTTATTTTTTAACGAATATGTAAGTGTTTTACCTTTTTAGATTCAGAAAAATATGCACTATTTTTAAATACTAAATGAAAAAAATTGATTTCTTGGAATGTGTATAATGTCCTGCTTCAGTTAAATAAAGTTTCAGTTGAAGCAGAGTACAAGATTATTATAAATTATGGCTGTCTAAGAAATGAAAATGTATTTACTTCCCCTTTTTTCTAGCACTTCAGTTAAGATATTTAAATTATCCAAAAAGTTCATCTAAAAAAGTAACAGTATTTTTTTTGTAATTTTAGGTATATCAATAATTTAAAACTTAGACATTGTTCTGTCAGATTTGCTTTGTACTTCGTTATTTCTCTGTGTTCAACTGTTTACTTTAGTATGACATATAAGTGCATGAACTTAAAAATATTTAAGTTCATGATACTATAGTTCATATCCATCCTACCCCATCCCGCTTCGTTGGGTTTTCATAACATTTTAACACTTCGCATTCTTTTTAGGTCATTGTTATCGAAATCCTAGCGTTAAGTTTTCGACTGTATTGAAAAATATTTTTTTAGCCCTCACCTTGGGTTTAAAAAGAACAGGACGTGGAATTTGTGAGACAAAATCATATTTATCATTTACGTACGTCCCTACAGCCTCCACTCATTAGAGTCGATTGCTTCAAATCCTATTTTTATCAAATCTTTTCTCAACAAAAGTAATTTGCCAGCAAAACTCCAAGCCTGTAGGTTTAATAGTTGAAATATAGAAAGTTTTTTTTATTTTTCTATAACGTCCCTTAACCCAACGCAACCGCTCTTGGGAGTCAATTTCCGCAAAATGTCCCTAGAAGATATCTCCAAAATGAATATATATATATATATATATATATATATATATATATATATATATATATATATATATATAGAATTCCCGATTTTCAAGTGTACGGATGTAAAAAAGCTCAAAAACGGAAATTTTTGTCTATAAGGCCACTAGTATTAGTTGAGAGTCACCTTTTGTAAAACCCTTTTTTAGAAAATTTCTTCTCAGCAAAAGAAATACGCTTAACGAATTTCAAGTGTATAAGTCTAATACTTCAAAAATAGATTTTTTATCTACTACGCCCCCCCTACGAAAAAACCGGATCTCTACTCAACAAAATAAGAATCTTATCGAATTTGAAGTCTTTATGTATTTTAGTTAAAATAAGGAAATTGTTTTTATCTGTTACGCCTCGTAATCTCTTTAGATTTAGTTTACACAAAGCTCTTTTTTAGCTTATGGCTTATCGTTTTCAGCTTACCCAGCAAAAGGAACATGCTTGCCAAATTTCAATTTTGTAGAACAAATAGTACTTGAGATCTCAGAATGAGTGAGTGTGAGTTGTTTTTCTCCTATACGTAGATAACTTTTTTTTATTTCTATTGGGCTGCGGATTAGTGTTTTACCATTGCTGACCTAGTAGATTCCCCGGAAGCTGGTATCTCTTTTTAGTGAGGCACCATTTAGGCGGATACCAATCGCTGCAGGTACTTTTGACGCTCAGTTTACCTCCCTAGAGGAACCTGAGTTCTGACGATGCTAAACTGTACTAGGATTTCATTCCGCCGAGAGCACTCAAGACAAACATATGATCTAGGGATCTTTTACATGCTGTATAGTCATACGACATGGCCTCTGTCGAATTTCTGCATCATGAAAATCCACCCACTTGGGCCGGGGTCAAACCCGTAATCTTGGGTGCCGAAAGCCAGCGACAAACCAACCACGCCACCCAGCTGACTATATGTAGATAACTAAGTCTTTTAAATGTTTTACGATAATTTCAGTTTAAAATTTTTTTGAAAGAGAGCTTGAATGTGCAGAAGATTGTTTTAAAATGTTTCATCGCCTTAAACATATTTCATAAAAAATATTTTTAAACTAATATGTTTATTTTTAATTTAGTTATGAAATTATCTTCTAAGTACGACAAATTTTCGGTGGGAAAATATTAATCCCGCGCAAAAGTTTCTTTTCACCATCTTCGGACTTCAATGTACGATCGAAAACTGAAAGCAGCATTAATACAGAAAAAAAGAACACCGTCTTGTGCAACATCATTTTTTCTCGTTTTTATGTTAACGATCTTCTAGAATCTAAGCACGTGAGTTGAATGACTCTTAAAAATATTTTGAGATCGGCATCTCATACTCTTTAAGACTCTGGTATCTCCAGTACTTTTTCTTCCCGATTCATTCACGTTTAATGTATCCTTTGCAATAATGTGACGTCAATTCTATTGTGTGGAAAAAAGCCGAAAAAGTATTTATCCTTAAGTTTACTAACATTTCATCGCGAGGTTCTTTACCTTTGATGGTCAGGGTCACGTGATTTCACAACTGCATAAGTATCCCATGCCAGATGGGTTACTGAATGAACTCATGTGACTTCAATATGGTATACTGGTCTCAACTGATCATCTTCTATAGCAGGAATGTAATAACATTTCACACAAGGAGTTTGTTTTTTTATAAGAAGTTAAACTTTATAAAAAGATTTTATTTAAATCGAATTGGCTTCTAATTAGAGTGACCGTATACGTTTGAAGTACTTCTTTTAAAATGGCACATTTAAAGAATAAAATGTTTTCTTAGGAATCAATATCAATAAATACTAATATTTAACTAAAAATATTTTTTAAAAATTATCGTAAGCTTACAAAAATTACAATTACAATTGAAATTTTAACAATATTTTTGAAACACTTCAAAGCGATTAGAGAAAAAAAAAGTAATATATCAGTAAAAGTACTGCTAAAACAAAGTAGATGCATTTACCTAGAGAATGTTTTAAAGTTTTAATGTTTTATTAAAATTTGAAAATTTTAGAGCTGATTGAGTAAACATTATAAGAAACGTGACATTCTTTGAGACCCTTCTTTAAATAATTGGCCATAACTAAAAAAAAATACTCATGCAATAAGAAATAATTTAGTACGTTCTCTAGAAAAATAATATAAATACCAGGTTCAAAAGTTTTATGAGAAGTACATTTATAATATTTTCAATTATCAGACTCTGCATGGTAGATTTAAAACAATTTATATGCCTAATAACTGGTAGATTAAAGACCCACTTTCAGTTTTTCTAATTTTATAAAATTGTTATGGTAATTTGGTCTCTAGGTAACGTAGAAACCAAACGAAGTACGTTTTGTACACCAAAAGATTCCTCTATTCAAAAAAAATTCTGTTTTGACCGAATTTAGTGATTTTCATAGTGTTCGGATACCTTAATTTATGATTTTTTTTAAACAAGCAGATAAAAGCTTGGTAAGAGCTTATAACATTTGTGCTAATTTTAATATTTTATGTGTTATTTTATACTTTGACTGTTTGAGTTTAAATATCGAACGTTTTGTTATGTATACTTTAGGGCTCTATTAGTTTATATTAATAAAGAAGCACGAGAATTTTAAGAGTAATTTGATAAAAAAGAATTCATTGAATTAATAATCATTATTCAGAATAAACCAAATCAATATCCCGAAAGACTCTCTCTCTTTCTCTCTCTCACTTATTTTTTTAAAAATATAAAAGTCGAATAAAAAAGTGGATGCATTGTAAAAATAAGGAGATTTAAAACATTGACAGAAATCTAAAAAAAAATGCGTGACTGCATCAGTGTGAAAATGCGGTAGAAATTACCTTCTTCGGCTTACATGCATTGAATTGTATAATTTTTATTTTAAAGTAATCTTATGTTCAATTAACAAATTTATTATTATCATTATTATTTCAAACTCCATTTAAAAAATAATTGGGAAGGAAAAGGTATGAGTATAAACAAAATTTTCATTTTCAATACATAATACTAAAAAAAAAATATTTCATACATTTATAAAAAAGTATCTTGATTATTAGTCTATTTACATTATGCTTATAGGTGTTTCAGTACATACTTTTGTTATCAAAGGCTTGTGGTAACTGAAATAAGAAATGTAGTTTTTGCTCTCAATATCATTTAAGAATCGCGAAAACACTGCATCAATCGTAGCATTTGATTTTGTCGTCAATATCATTCTGTTATTTTGTAGAGATAAGGTGAAATTGTCTTTTTGCGTCTTAATTTTCCTTTATTTGAGGTAAAACTGAAAACTCGAGCCACATATATATTGTCTTAACTAATCCTTCATCAATTTTCTACATGAACTAGCTTCCCAACTGCACCATTTGCCAATCCATCTGTCACATCAATATTTGTAGTAATCATGTAATAAATATTATTCACACATAAACTCTTTGATAAGCCAATCCCTTTGTATCAACGGCATCTTATGTAATTTTTGACGTAAGAAAGTTTCTTGTTCTTTTGAAGTACAACCAATATATAGATCTTTTGCAGTTGAAGTTATTCTGTCCGCATAGGCATTCTATTTTTTTATTTTTATACTCATTGACGGAATTGTTAGTATTGAATAATCGTATATCTTGAGGACAGATTAATTCAGGTAGATTAGTGCATCGGTTCTTAATTGAGAACAGGAAAACGAACGAACAAAATATCCATTTAAGGTTTTGTTTTAAGCTTGGCACAAGACACCGACAAAAACTTATGTGATGCTGGTACGTGTTTAGCAAGATCAAGCACTGTTCATGAAGTGTGTGCATGAGTGGTTTGATCGTTTTCAAGGAAGCCGGAAAAGCGTTTGCGAAGGATCGACGACCTCTGTCAATGACAAAAACATTGAGAAAGTGAGTAAGTTAATCATGAGATATCGTCGATTAACTGTACGCATGATAACTGGATGAGGAAGGTGGCAAGGTTTATTGAAGGTTTGAACCATTTGATGGAACGTCTACGCAGGGTGCGACCCTCGTACGCACAACACGGTTCACCGTGTTTTGTTCACGGCAATGTTTGCCCTCACATAGCTAATATCGTCAAACAGCTCCTGCCAAAAGAGGGGGTGGTGGAAATTGAATATCTACTATTATCACCCCATCTCAATACTCCAGACTTCTTCCTATTCCTACGACTCAAACTCTCTTTGAAAGGAAAGAGATTTCACAATATTACTGGCATCCAACGAAACGTGACGAGGCTTTTGAACTCCATCTCAAAAGAAGACTTCTTGCAAAGTTTCTAGTACATGCATAGCAGATCTCAACAGTGTGTAATTATGGGAGGTGGCTATTTTGAAGGACAATAATATTTCATCTTCGTTAATGTTACCGGACTATTCACCGAACTTTATTGTAAATAGGTTGCATATTTATAGCATAAAAATAATGTATACATGCAGTAGAATAACGGAGAATACCAGGGAACTCCCTGCAAAGTCAGGTCTGGGACCCCAAGCCCAAATACGTTCTTGGCGTTAGTCAGGGGATTTACGCACTCTGGAATCCCTGCCCCCTTCGTAATGCGGCGGTTGCGAGGGTGTACGTTACACCACTTTTTACACTGTTTAATGTCCGTAGTCTAATAGCTCAAAAACGTGAGATCTTTTTTTTTTATCTATAAAACCTTCTTTACAGACATTGGTTACAGATTGGCCGCGGTAACAGAGTGGTATAGGTATCGCATCGTGGCTGGCTTTGTCAGGAGTTCCAGCCCAGTACCACTAAAGACCCGCCATGTATGTCAGCGATGCACGTTAAATCTGTCGAGAGCTGAAACGTCCTCACGTTGGTGGGGTGTGGTAGTTAGGAGAGAGGAGTGCCAGCTCAGGTATCGTCCACGTCACTTGACCATGGTTCAAAACTATGTGGTCCGTCGCCAAAAGCTTTCGTGTAGCTGAACAGTGTGACGTTAATATTCACTCACTCACTCTTGGTTATAGATTACCACAAACCTCTTTCTTAGTGGATATATAATGAACAGAACGATCTTACTTGTTAAATTTCTAGGCTTCAGGTATCTGATAATGCAAAACTTCAACCTTATGTCATGAGAATTAATCTCTTGAGGTTCTCAACGTGACAAATTCCTTGTCAAATATTGTCTATATGTGTTATAGTTCAAAGATTCCGTGATGAGTGAGAGACTGATTTGCTTTTCTCGTTTCTATATATATATTAGATATCGTCAATAATTTCTGCTTCCCTTGATCAGGGGTCGACAACCAACCCACAAAGTGTTTTTGTATTACCCGCCGAGACCGTCAGGACATCCTCTTTCAACGGACATTTCTTTCATGAGTACGATCAAAGATTCGTCTTTTATTTTCCACTATTAAGAAAACAAATAGCCTAAAAGTGTTTCTACTAAAAAAATTCATCTGCAGAGTTTGGAGGACGATGTCACAAGAAGACTTCTGGATTTTAAGAAGAAAAAAGCCGAAATTCACTTTATTCCCTGATCCCATTACTGTGCTGATATCAATGCAACACCTAAGCTTGAACTTATTAACTTGAAGCCCGATATCAGTGAAAAGAAAATGTTTAATGTCATGACGTTGATTTTTACAAATCTTTCGGAGAAATTTTCCCGTAGGAAGAAATTTCCTGGGAAAAGGTTCTTTATACCTTAGTCGACATATAATCGTCAGCAAAGATTTACTTAAAAGACTATCAACAAAAGTAAATAGAGATGCAAGTTGGCTGACATAAACTTACAGGCTATGGTGAGAATTTCGACAAGCAATCACTCCTGACTAAAAAAAATTTTGATTGGGTAATTTAACCGTTGTATGCATTTCTGTCATATTTAGCTATATTGACGGAATCTCGATCCCTTCGATTAAAAGTATCTAACAACGTTCAGAATCTTTATTTTGAAAAAGCGTATAAAGTGAATATTCTTTTTTTTAAAAAAATTAGTGTCGCTTGAAATATAATGAACATATAAAATTCTTTTAAGGTTATCATAAAAAATTTATTTAAATACAGATATTTTGGCCAAATAATGTATTTAACATTTATTCAAAGCATTATCTATTTATAAAAAATGACTCTATTATAAAAATATTTTTTCTTATATATGCATTGCTGGCCACAAAAAACACCTTGAAGGAAGCATGCAGACCATGTGAAATTTTCATCACGAGATGACAACGATGGGATATGCAAATCATTGGTATTATAGAACAGACGCACATCACGGGCAACCACAGCGCCACCTACAAGTTCTATTATAAGGGTAGAACTGATTGGCTATTTGTAGTAAGGCAATTATTTTTCTTGCTTTTTCTGCGTAAGCCGTTTAAATATGCCTCGTGGAAGACATCAAGCGTTTTTTGACCAAGATTCTGAATTCGACCGAGGAAAAATTGTAGCGTATAGGGATTGATGATTATTCTTCATAGAAATCGGCCAACGTGTTGGACGAATCCAAGAAACTGTGGTGAACTGTTATCGCTGTATGTAGCAGGAAACGAGGGAACTATGGGGCTGATCGCATCCACGTCGTTGTACCACTGCCCGTGATGGCAGTTGGAGTTTCTGCATGGCAGTGATGTATCGCGCAACCACATCACGAACCATAGCAAAACGGATTCAGTCCATTACGCATCACTCGGTGTTCTCTCATAGCATTCGACGCCATTTGGAGCATAGTGGAATGTACGCAAGGCATCCATTTCTTCGTTTACCCTTGACTGGAAACTGCAGGCGTTTACGCCGCCGATGTCACAATGAATGGCGGACATGGACAATGGAATGAAACTACAGACGAATCCCGCTTCTACCTGCAACATCACGATAGCTGGTTTCGAATGTGGAGACACCGTGGTGAGATGCTGCTGAAGTGTTGCGTTATGTATGGCCACACTGGTCTTGCACCCAGTATCATTGTTTGGAGTGGCTATCGGCCATATTCCAATAGGATAATGCACGACAACACGCGGTATGCAATGTTCAAGAGTTCTCCTTTATTCATCAGATTAAATTGCTTCCTTTAACTTGTTTTCCCGATCTACTGTCAATCGAAAACGAGTGGTCCATGCTTGCAGATTGACTGGTCTTGGATACACCACCAAATTAACACTGGAAATATGTAGAAGCAGCATGGACTGTTGTACCCCGAAGATACATCCAAAGCCTCTTTAACTCTGCCGAGGCGTGTGTCAGTGGTTATAGCCAACAATGTCCGCTACACTGATTTTGTCATCAATCACACACATAACGAGATTCTGTAATTTTAATCATTTGATATTTGTACACAACATGTTATCTTCCAAATAAATTTCGCTGATATATCTCTGGTCCTAGAATTTTTGAAATAATATGTAGTTATAGAACATAATAAGATTTACTTAGCGAAGCGGTAGGGTGACGGATAGCTATTAGTATATTGTTTATTCTTGCAATTATATATGAATTGTGTAGATATATTTCACTTAAAAATTTTTACTTAAAAATATGTCTCCTTTTTAATGTAAGAAATGTATGATAAATTATTTTTAACATTCATAAGATCAAAGCATATTTTTATCATAATTTTCATGAATTGCGGAAAATCAAAAGTCAAAAATATTAAAATAAACCCTAAAAAACATTTCAAACAGTACAAATTGGTTTTGAAGTATCTGCTATATGTAATTTCGATGCACTGAACAATATTTTACAATAATAATTTATCTGTTATTATAAAGGGTGTCAGTGATTAATTTAGGAAAATTGGTTTCGAATACAATTTATGAATGGACATAATATGTATTTCTTCTTCAAAATAGATTCGTCCTTCATCAATTCACTGATATACATAACCTCATCAATTTTTTTTATGAACCATAGGAAAACTACTCTTCAAACTCATTCATAACTGCGCACTTCAGATTGTGTGTTTGAGAAGAGATTTTTAAAAAGAGAGAGAGAGAGAGCAAAAAAACTGTTATAACGTTTGCATTTTACTTTATGAAGGGGGGGTGCCAGCATATTAAAAAGTCGAAAATAAAAGATTATTTGAGAAAATTAATTATTTCCTGAATGTAAAAAAAACAAAATACATTCTGACATAATAAAAATAACATACACATTACACTGATGTAATACACTTATAAATGTATCAGTACTGCACAATGTATTTTATAATTTATTTAACAATACTAAGTTACGAAAAAGTTTAATAGCAACCAGTGGCCCCATGGGCATATATAAAAATTACATACAAAAATTAATATTTATCTTGGTGATTTGAACAGTTTATAATTAATCCCATAACTACCGATTAAAAATTATGCGATTCACTCCTCAATGCCACATTTTTCACGTAGACTCGAGTATGTGATGTATTGGGGGAGGAATAAATAAGAAAATTTTTTGAAAGAAGTAAATCCTTCGCAAACAGCGTCAAGGTCCTTTTTATTGCATTCCAAAACCTTCGGAATAATTTTATAAATCGCAGTGCACTGAAAAGATTGTACTTCAGAAAGACGTATAAATACGTTCGGGACAATTATCGCCTCGGTTGAACGAGACTGTTTTCTAAATCAGTGTCATTGAAGAGGTTAATGGCGTGTTGTAGCCTTAGAGTGAAAGTATAGTGTTATTGAATTCAATATATTGTTACTGTGTAATAGTGGTGGGGGGCGATGAAAATTATGATTGAATATTGGGTCCCAAATAGAGAAAGTTTGAGAAGCACTGGTCTAAGCACAGCGTTTCTCAAACTGTCGAGCGCACTCCCCTAGAGGGAATGGGCGTGATAACCCTAGGTGGAGGGCGCAAGCATGTCGAAAATAGAAGACTCTTTAAAAAAATGTATTAATTTATTGAAGGGAAGCAAAACAATATACATTATGATATGATAAAAAACAAGATACTCATTTACACTAATACAATATACTTATGAATGTATCAGTACTGTACAATGTTTTTGATGATTAATTTAACAATACTAATATAAATCAAGTTTAATAATTACCAGTGACTCCTTGTGGGCTTGTCATTTATAATATTAAAAACAAGTCTTAATACTTATTTTTATAATTTGTACCGTTTATAATTAAAGTCATATTGTAGCTTTAACGTCATATTATTATTGTATTCAATACTCTGATTCTACGGTACTGGACGCGATGAAAATTATGCTTGAAAATTGGGTCGCAAATATTGAAAGTTTGAGAAGTACTGTCTTAAATGGATATGAGGCTAAAACGACTATAAAAACTCATTAAAAATTCATTTTGAATAACCCTTTTAGAAACTATCATGCTTGTTAGAATAGCTGAATTCTATCATGAACTGAAATAAAACTATTTGGAAATAAAAGCATTGACTCTGATTCATTGACTATAATTTATGAATCAACATATCTATAGCCATTCGGCAAATACTTCTGAAGAGATATGTTGTATTTAAGTGGTCTTTGTTGTTGGTCGTAAAAGTTGTAACTGTTCGTTAACTTTTAGACCGCAAAGTATGAATACGGAAGATATTATTTTTCTTGCGTTCCAGTTCAAACCGGTTTTCTCCTTACATTGCGTAGGTCAACCAAGTCAAAGCACAATTGAGCTGTATTGACTTCTACCGATCTATAAACCTAATTAAAAGGGGGAAAAAACACTGCTCCTTGTCTCAGGTAAACTTGACTTTTGATGATTGGCATGTTCTGCATTCAGGGAAGGAGTTAATGATTCTTTCAGTATTCTCTGTCTTAAACGAAAGTAGAGAAAAGAGAGTCAGGTAAAATTATCGATTTCGTGAGAATCTTAGAAAATTCCTTATACGGTTGTGCTTGTGTTCAATGCACATAGATATCAAACTCGTCTAAAAGAAATAGTTTTCATTTAATTTTACTCAATATCATATGGCCGTAACCTTATTAAAAGACTTTTATTTAAAACAGCTAATTGAATCTGCTGTTGATTACATTCAGTTTTTATTTATTTCGAACATTTATCTTTAATTTTTTACTTCTTTATTTTGTGTTATGTTTATTTATTTTATATTTTTTAACTTAGTTTATCTGTGAAATACACAGAAAAATAAATTTAATTAAAAAGGAAAAATTTCGAAAACAAATTGAAGTTTGCTACGTTAAGCTTACTGAAATATAACATCTATAAGAATCAGAAAAATGGGGGGGATTTATTTTTTATTTTCATTTTGTGGAGCGTTTTATGAAATCCGTACCTTTTACGCAGCTTGAAGCTTTTAAGGGACATGGTACAGTATACACAAACAATTTTAATTTAAGGATTTTCAATATATTTTGGTTGCCTCTTATGTGTGTATACTATGTAAAGCAGATTGTGTGCTCAAAATTTCATGAAAAGCTAGCCATTTAATTTTTAAAGGGAAAAAAATGTGAAGTGATTTTAAAATACTACTCCTCCTACAAAAACTTATGTACACACATGCATAGATTTGATTTACCAGTACGTCAAACTATGCGTAAAAAAGTGGTAAGGGTTTTGCGATAACACATGATTGATGTTCATACAATACTTCTTTTTATCAACGCTTATTGCAAATTCCTTAAAAATTGTGTAAATTTTGAGTTCAATTATTTTTTAAAAAATAAGTATTGTTTTGATTCTAAAATTGCATACCAACTTTTGTTACATGTACTATTAGTATCAGGTAAAAAAATCAAAGCATCAGGCACAATAGAAAAAAATGCTTTAGCGTTTTAAGGGTGTTTTCGCCATTTGTACGAGAGCGTGAACTTGACGCGGAACACATTTTCGGACAGAAAAAATTCCTCAATTGTTATAAAAATTTGTGACATTGTAACTCATGCATTTGTTTATAATATAGTGTTTTTAAAATTTCAAAATATATAATAAAAAGTTAGTTCTTCCTTTTAACATGGGAAGGGATAGCTCATTTAGCATTACTGTAGTTGAAAAAAAATTCAAAACATATTTTATAAAAGAAAAACATGTGTCAACACGGATAAAAATGTGTAGTATGCTAAAACAAATGATTTTCTACCGGATAGTGTAGGCAGAATATAATATTAATGTTTGAGTACTTGTATAACTGAAAAAATATTCCGAATTCGGCCCCTATTCTTTAACATTAGCCGAAGATAGCCTTAAATGAAGACAAACTAGTTATTTTATCTTTCTGATACAAGTACGTTTAAAGATTTTAAATCTGCTTTTTTTAAGTTTAAAGCTTTCAAATTTGGTGAGGTTATGGAAAAGTATATGAAAAATAATTTAGGCTTAAAAAATTAGACGTGATTTTTTGACCGATTTTTGTCAATTGAATCATACTGTGTTGCCTTAATTTTAATCGAGAATTGTTTTGGCATGGTACCCTTGGGGTTATTTCCACGAACTCACACACACACACATGACCTGCGTGTCATGTCTCCAGTTCCACTGAAGAACCGTCATGCAGAGAGACTGAGGCACTTTAAATCTATTATGGCTCAAAGTCATCCCGTTGGCTTTATATGGAGGTTCGGAGAGGGTGGTGGGAACTCAAGTGTGTTGTCCTCGTCACTTGACCATGATTTCAAATTACGAGGTCTGTCATCAATTGCCCTTGTGTTGTTTTGTAAAGCGGTGGTAAAAATATTCACCGACTCAAGAATTTCTATTATTAACTAAAATAGTTAGCTTTATTTGTATCTTTTCCCGAGTGGTCGAAATAGCAAAGTCAACGTTTCTCAAACTGTAGAACGTGCCCTCTTGGGGAGGGGCGTGATAAATGTACGATGGTGAGGGATCATATTGAAAAGTCGAAAACAAGAGATTAATTTACTGAATTATTAATTTACTGAAAGTGAACAAACAGAATGCATTCTGACATAATTAAAAATAAAATACATAATTATGATTTACTTATAAATGTATCAGTACCTCACAATATATTGTATAATTAATTTAACAATAATAAGTTAAAAGCACGTTTAATAATTACAAGTCACATGGACTTGTGATGTATAAATTTATATTCAAAAATTAACACATCTTAATAATCTGTGCAGCTTTTAATTATCTATTAACTGTCGATTAATATTTACGCGATTCACTCCCCAGTGCCCCCGTTTTCCACGTCGTAGCAACTATGTGACGTATTGGGAGGTGGAAGAATAGGAATACAACCGTGGAAACCCTCCGATATAAGTAAATACTACGCAAACACTGGCAAAGTATTTTTATTGCATACCAAATCCATCGAAATAATTTTATGGATAGCAGTGCACAGAAAAGATTGTTCTTTGGAAAGACGTATATATACGTTCAAGTGCATTGGTTGAGCGAGACGTATATATACACCGTTGACACTTAAGAGTTTAAAGTAGTATTGTAGCCTTAGCTTCAGAGTATAGTGTTAATGAGTTCAATGCATTGTAATTTGTATGGGCGATAAAATTATGACTGAATAGAAGGTTGCAAATATTGAAAGTTTGAGAAACAATGAGTTAAGTCAGCATTTATAAAACTGTGGGGCACGCCCCTCTAAGGGCGGGATAACTCTATGAGGGGGTGCGAGCCTATTTAAAAGTCGAAAACAAAAGATTATTTTAAAAAAATTATTAATTTACTGAAAGTAAACAAACAATGACAATAACAATATACATTATAAAAAATAAAATACGCATTTACACTGATACAATCTATATATATAAAGGTGAAAAGCGACTCACTCACTCACTGACTGACTCACTGACACACTGACTCACTGACTAATCACGATATCTCCGGAACTATGAAACCTACAGACTTGAAATTTGGTAGGTAGGCTCCCTTCATCGCGTAGACGTCAGCTAAGAACAGATTTTGCAATGTTCGAACCCCAAGGGGAGTTACGGGCGTTTAAGGGGCGATATAGATAATTATTTCCATTATTAAACTATTAGATGTACAGTCACTTAACTTGGTACACAGATTTATTTCATAAAGTAGATTCCCTACATAATGATTTTTACAAAAAATCGACCTCCAAGGGGCGTTATACATAATTATTTCCATTTTTAAACTATTAGACGTACAGTCTTGAAATTTGTAAGCGGATTCCTTTCATAGAGTACAGATCCCCTACAGAATGGGTTTTGTTGAAAATCGACCTCAAGTGGCGTTGTAGAGAATTATGGGGCGTTATAGGCAATTAACTCCTTTTTTAAATAATTAGACGTAAAATCTCAAAATTCAGTAAGCATATTCCATTCACTGAGTAGAGATCTGCCGTAAGATGGGTTTTGTGAAAATAGTTTCCTAAGTGGCGTTGCGGGGGCTTAAGGGGCATTATAGATAATTATTTCCATTTCTAAACTATTAGACGTACAGACTTAAAATTTTGTAAGCGAATTCCTTTCATGGTGTAGAGATCCGCTACAAAATAGTTTTGGAGAAAATTGATCCCTAAGGGTCACTGAGGGGGATTAAGGGGCGTAATAGATAAATATTGCCGCTTTTCAACTAATAGAACCACCTGCTTGAAAATTAGACGGTATGTTCCGTTCATTGAATAAAGTTCCTTTTACAAAGATTTTTGCAAAACCGGACTCCCAAAGGAGTGGGGTTGCGAGCGATTAAGGCGTGTTGTAGAAAAATTCCTGTTTTTGAATTTAACTCATGTACTTGAAATTTGTTTAGCACTTTTCTTTAGTTGAATAGAGTTCTACTAAGAATGGATTTTACAGAAATCAACTCCAGGGGGAAGCGGGTAGAGTTATTGGGGCGTATTGATAGACAAAATTTCCGTTTTTGAGCTGCTAAGACTATAATAATAAAATTTAGTTTGCATGCTTCTTTTGTTGAATTGGAATCTGCTAAGAATTCTGTCAACGAGGTATTGATGATAAAAATTTCGTTTTTGCTCTGTTAAATTTAGACTTGAAATTTAGCACACATGTTTATTTTATGGAGTAGAGATCCACTGAAAGTTGCTTTGGTGGAAATCCACTTGATTATTAAGTTAAGTGAGCGAAAAAAATTCCTTCTACTTCTATTTTAGATATAAATAGGTAATAGATATTATAATTTATGTTCCTTTTATATCAAGGGGCGAGAGTGTAACAGCTATAAATATATTTTTCAATACAATCGAATTCTTAATGCTAGATATCAATAATTAATATATATGTCAACAGTATACATATATGCAACATTGTGAAATACCCAGTGAAGCGGGCGGATAATGGCTAGTACACTTATAAATGTATCAGTATTGCACGCTGTATTTTATAATCAATTTAACAATGCTTAGTTAAGAACAACTTTAATAATTACCAGTGACCACATGAGCTTGTCATACATAAAATTATATACAGCAATGAACAATTATCTTAATAAATTGTACTATTTATAATTAACCCGTTAACTCATGATTAAAAGGTATGCAATTCACTCCCCAATGTCCCCGCTTTCCACATAGACTCGCTATGTGGCGCATGTGATGTATTGGAAGGGGGGGGAGAAAAGGATTAAATAAGCAAATCCTTCGCAGAATCTGTCAAAATCCTTTTATTGCATTCCAAAGCCTTCAAAATAATTTCATGGTAGCAGTGGTCAGAAAAGATCGTACTTTGGGACGACGTATATATACGTCTGAGACAATTTACATTTTGGCAGAATGAGACGTATATATACGCCAGTGACACTTAAGAAGCTAAAATCATACTGTAGCTTTAACGTCAAAGTATAGTATTATTGAATTCAAAACACTGTTATTGTAAGAAAGGGGGGCGCGATGAAAATTCCGATTGAATATTGGGCAAGTATTGAAAGTTTTAGAAGCACTGAGTTAAGTGGTTAGAATCATGAATTCTTGACCAGTCTTTTTTCAATCAAGATTTGAGGTTGAGTTGTGATACCACAGAGCAGCCTATAAGTAGAGAAGTGAACTCGTGTTAAATTTATCAAGTTACAAAACCCTCTCAGTGGTGCGGTGTAGAAGTTTAGAGATGGGAAGGGGTAAGTAAACAATTCTTTCATTAAATATTTGTCCGTTTCAATAATTAGTTCTTCTCTTCTAAATTATTGTCTAATATTGTGTCTACGACATAATTTTATAAGAGATAGGATAAGGTGTATGTAAATATCTTTCTTTAAAATTCTCACTTGGACATAATTTGTAGTGACCGTATTCCTAAACAGTAATATAAAAAAAAATAAGTCAATTCCTACTTAGTTCAACAAAGAAAAATTTATTTTATTTAATTTTATTAAATAGTTACAAGTAATATAAATATGTATATACATATGACAGAATCACAATATTAAGTAGCAAAAGCGAAAGCGATTTTCCTTGAAATTTTTCATTTCAATTTCTATAAGTAGGGTTGGTTTATTTTTTTTGTTAGTTACTATTTATTCATTCATTAAATTTAATTATTCTAAGAAGATAATATATTAAAAAAAGAAATCACATTCTCTGACTTAGGCCATCCCAGGCGGGATTCGAACCCAAGATATTTGGATTACAAGTCCAACAGGGACACAACGAACGATTTTCCTTCCTATATAAGCTGTTGATCTATTATTTTTGTTCGTTACTAGTTACCAATTTTTTAATTTATTTAATGAATTAATATTTGAAAAAACTTATTAATTTTAAGTGTCATTCACTGCAAGTTTTAAAAAAATGTATATATAAGATGGAATTCAGGAATATCATATTGGAATAAATTATTATATATTTTTTGTGCACTGGAATTTTTTCTACTTTTATATTTACAATTCATTTCTCCATAAAATACAAGTGTGACTTCATATTATTTTTATTGAAATATTATGTAGTAATACTTTTATCAAAGTCGTTGCTACCAGGTATTTCAGAGTTCTGGAATCGCAATGGATACATAAACGACACGTGCCATCAATTTCATTATTTGTCCTTGATTATATCAGTATGTGTGGCCAAGGTTAAAATGCAGATTATGTATATTTCCACAAACAAGTAAAATTGACAATGATCATTTTTATCATGTTCATTGACGTATAATTTGTACGCTAATATTGAAACATCGTATTCTGAACTTCTAGAGATAAATGAAAAACTATCTTTTGAAAGTCACTCGTTTTTTTATCAAACGCAAACATGAAATAACAAATACTTCATTGTTGGCCAAGATCATTACCCGTTCAAGGTAAGTGCGTGGTGCTTTCGTAATGGTATCTCTCCACAGGGAAGTAAAAAAAAAATCGAATGTCGTGCTGGGAAAGATTTAATCAATGTTCATAATGCAAGGATGCTGAAATGGAAGAAATCTTCAATTCGAAAAGCTTCGTTTCCTCGTCTCGAGAAATCGTCAAATAAAACAAAAGAACACTTATTTTATTAAGTTCCATAATAGTGAATTAGCGTGTTTTTTGACCTAATAAGAAAAACAGCCCACAGTTAAAGTCAACAAGAACAAACACATCTCTCGGAACAGAATTTTTTGCAGAATACTGTCCTACCTTGCATACCAGTTAGCGAAATTTCTATACATACCTGTACCATGGTACTGCATCTGAACAGTTTTTTTAAATAGGAAATTGTCAGGAAACTACCATAAAGTCCAACGAAAAACGCGCAATTTTAACAAAAAAATAAGATCGAAATTTACAAGTGCGCGTTACACGTCGGGTATTAAAACGATAGTATGAAAAATAAAAATAACAATAAGAAAAAAGAAGATGAATACAAAAAATATATTCTTTTAAAGGGTGTTTTTTTTAGAGGTATATAGAACTTTAAATTGCAATAAAACAACGATGTATTATTCGATTGACATGAATTTTTTAATTCGAAATATAATCTTGTGGCATTACATTTTAAATATGATTTCTGGCAAAGGACTGCCACGGCTGGCTCAGATGTAGTCCAATCTGGACGTCCAATTTTCGATGACTTTTTCCAACATTTGTGGCCGTATATCGGCAATAACACGGCGAATGTTGTCTTCTAAATGGTCAAGCGTTTGTGGCTTATCCACATAGATCAATGACTTTACATAGCCCCACAGAAAATAGTCTAGCGGTGTTAAATCACAAGATCTTGGAGGCCAATTCCCAGGTCTAAAACGTGAAATTAGGCGGTCACCAAACGGGTCTTTCAATAAATCGATTGTGGCACGAGCTGTGTGACATGTTGAGCCTCTTGTTGGAACCACGGCTCCTGGACATCATGATTGTTCAATTCAGGAATGAAAAAGTTAGTAATCATGGCTCTATACCGATCACCTTTGACTGTAACGTTGTGGCATTCATCGTTTTTGAAGAAGTACGGACCAATGATTCCACCAGCCCATAAAGCGCACCAAACAGTCAGTTTTTCTGGATGCAACGGTGTTTCGATATACACTTGTGTATTAGCTTCACTCCAAATGCGGCAGTTTTGTTTGTTGACGTAGCCATTCAACCAGAAGTGCGCTTCATCGCTAAACAGAATTCGCTTATGAAAATCGACCGTTATTTTCGAAATAAAACTGCACAATTTGAAAGCGTTGTTCAGGCGTGAGTCTATTCATGATGAATTGCCAAACCAAACTGAGAATAAATCACTTGACAGCTGTTAAATCGGTCGCCATCTTGGAAAGTAATGCCAACTTAAACTTTTATACCTGGAAAAAAACACTCTTTACATACATCGAAATACTGTTTATTAAAAAGAAATTATATTATTTATGACTTTAAAGAGTTGTAGTTTTAGAAGCACGCTATTTTTTAAAAGCTTGGAATAATACCTCGAGTAAATGATTTTAGAATATAAGGTTACTACACACGTACTTTTTATATGTCTTCGTAAAAAAGGGAGTGCGCATAATACAGCGAATACACCGTAAAATCGGGCATATACCGCGCATTTTTAACACAAAATATAACATCGAAATTTACAGTTGCGCGTTATACGCTAGGTATAAAAATAAGATTAAAAAAAAGTTGAGCACACAAAAAATCAATCTAGACTTCTACATAGTTCTAAACCCTGTTTATTTAAAAGAAACGACATGCCAAAGAATTTAAAGGGTTGTAACTGTGGAAGTATAATATTTTTTCAAAAAATCTTCCTGTAATACCTCCAATAGATTGCTTCAAAGCATGATAGAATTACACACGTAAATTTCGGGTTCCTTCGAAAAAAGAGAGTGCGCGCGTTTTCCGGCAAATATGCCTAAAAAATAGAAAAAGGAGCTTGAAAGTATAGGTACGCGTTATACGCTGGATTTTACGGTACTTAAAAACAAAGCAAAAAATCAGCTTAAAAATAAAGGTGTGAGTTATAAGCTGGATTTTACGGGAAGTACCATGTTGAAAAAATCCCCATGAAAAATATTTTTTGAAAAAAAATTTATTTCTACGTGAAAGAACACGTCAAAAACTATTCCTCTACTTAGTTACAGCCATTATTCAGATATTTTTCATATCGAAAAACCAACTTGTCTACAATTTCTTCAAAGAAAGACGCTGCCCGTGAAGAGAGCCACTGCTAAACTGCTCTTTGTGGAAACTCATCACAAAGCAATCTTGTGAACTGGCATTCACTTTTTCAAACAGCCACAATTTTTAAACAGCCGTTGCTTAACTTTTTGACCTCACGGACCAGTAAATTCATAATTTAAATCCCGCGGACCACTAATACGATTTTTTAAGTGCTAACTAACCTATAAAATGTACCTAAACTAACTTTATCCCAATTAATATCGAGTAAAAGAAACTAAGCGCATTGTTAAGATTTACGATCATACCTGCCTTAAAAAACATCAATTTACAAAAGAAAAAAACACAAAAACTTCCTTAATAACCCAACAAATGTATTTAATATATTTTATATTGAATTCAATATGTCCGTAAGCCTAGCTTTAAATGCGACATACAGGAGAGTGAAACATCAGGACAATGGGAAACGAGACGAAACAAAACATGCAGGTAAGACAACGCAGCTACAGCAGCACGACTTATTTACCGTGGCGTTATTCTATGAAATGACGTTATTCAATAAAGTAGCGTTTCTATAACTTTCCACGCATTGTTATGATTTGAATTACGTCTCAATGCATCTTAAGGTATCCGACTACCCTAAAATCATGATTTTTTTTCAAAAATTGACAAATTTTTTTATGATTTTATTTTGTAGGCCATTTTATCAGCTATATAAAAATACCAAGTGTTTTTATTTTCCAATCACTATATTAAAAACTACAAATGTTTTAGTAAAAACAGATGCCATAACTTAACACAAGATGTCAAACTTTAAAAGGCGTGCTCAAAAAGTTTTTAAAATAATTTGATGAAAATTTTTGTGTATATTCTGTTTAACAGTAAAAGTATTTTCATCTTCAGATTTATCAATCACTGTTTTATTTCAAAATGTACAGTCCTTAATGAGAATATAATCACTGTTTTTTTAAGCAATTTTATGTAGTCAATAAGATAAAGTGCTCTAGTCTTTGTAAAAATTAGAATATATTTTATCCTGAAGGTGTCATTTCAAACATGAATAACTAAGTGACACATCAAAATTGAAAAATTGAGAATTTGTTCATGAAACTTTTGTATAGAGTAGGTCCTTTGTGTAATTTTTTGTACATTTTTACCAGTTTCTTCACATTTTAATAGTAATAATTTTTTTTTGTTTTCAATTTTAGAATTTTTTTCTTTAAATATACTAAATACATCTAAAAATCACAAAAAAAATCTCCATTTTTTCAACAAAAAAAAAGTTGTCGTAAGTAGTCGCATACCTTAAAACATAACTTAACGCGATGAGTAAGTATATTCCACACATTTTTTGGGAACCAGCGAAATTTTCTCGCGGACCACCACTTTGGCGACCTCTGGTCATGAACGATGGGGCCCTCGTATTGAGTTGTCAAACCCACTTTCTCACAGTAACCCTCTAAAAATTCAAAAAAAAAAAAAAAAATCCAGTCGAATATCAACTGGCTTAATATTCATTCCGTTAAAGAAAATGGATCACAGAAGGCACTTTACTATCGGCGGGATCGGCAATCATCTCAAACAATTTGAACGTTCACTAACACGTGTTAGAGCAACACAATCCGTAACGGCGTCACTGTACTGAAAGTCAACTGGAGACTTGTGCGCGCAGGAGTTGAATTCCGATACTATACTGAGTTTGGAGTAGAAGAAAACGGTACTTAGTTTCCATACATTGACACGCTTCGTGGTAAACTAAATACAGATTTTCAGTTAAGTACGTAAAACTCCTTTTTATAACATTAGAGCACAGGTTCCCATACTTTTTTGTCTCGTAGACCCCTTGCCATGTTTTTTCGTTTGCAGTAGACCCCTGCTTACGCAATACGGAATTTTTGCAAATTTATTAACTTATAAATGTGCTCATGGCAGCTGGTACAGAGCTACTTATTTTAAATAATATAAATTTCTAACTGCAATGAAGTATAGAATTTAAAATTTAAGTGATACACACATAAAGTAACTGATTAAAAAACAAATGTTTATAATGGTATGAATGATTCTGTTGTTTCAATAACAAATTTTCAGCATTTGTTATCAATCTTGTCAGGTTTAACCCTAAATTTCATTTGTTAGTAGTGTCCAGCTGACAACAGCGCTTGAACTTCTCACTAGGAAAAACAATTAAAGCTTTCTCCAATACTTCATAACTCGAGGCAAATAACGTATGTCTCTTTAAAGCCAAAGTTGCCGACATCTGTTTCTAAACTTTACTCCTTTACTTCCAATTCCGATCAGCTGCTTTTGTAATATGACATTTTTTTTCTATGTGACCATAAGAATTCATTGTCAAGTCTCATTCAAGTCTCAAGAATTCATTCAAGTCTCAAACATAGAATGGTAAAGCCATATATGGTAAAGCCATTCTCAAACATAGTTTCAAAATCTGAATAAAGAGACTAGGAAAATTCGTTTCGTTCAATATTATACTCCTTTCGTTTAATTCTGGCAATAAGTGCTGAAAGGATGGTCCTTGTTTTAATAAAATTTATGCTGTCACATGACTACAAATTAGCCTGATTAAGTATAGTAAATAAATGTGTTCAAGATAAAATATGGTTTCCATTTGATTAAATTTTCTTTTAAAATTAAAATCACGATCTGGTTTAGTGAGAACTGTCGTAGATCCCCACTTACACACCTCATGGACCCCCAAATTATTTTCTTGCTGTCGTGGACACCTTAGAAGTCGTCATAGACCCCTAGGGATATCACTGCGATTAGAGTACAGGTGAGACAAAATGTGAAACATATTTTATACCAGAAAAAAAAGATCAGTTCAACTTGAAATAGAAAATATTATAAATCTAACCGTTACTCACCGTGGGTATGCACGTTAGGGGTATTTCATGATATTGCGACTACATGCATTATTTTTTTGTTATCTAAGTCCTTGCACTAAGCTACCGATTGTACTGAGAAACATTCTTAGAGCCCTCACCTCTTGATTTGAAAAACAACTTCTATAACATAAATATACTCATTCTGGCCACTGTATCCTCCAACCCTTGAAGTCAATTCTCTCAAACCGCATTTTTGGTGGATCTCTAATAAAAAAAATAACATGTTCCCAAATTCCGAGTTTGCATGTCTAATTGTTCAAAAAAAAACGTCCGTGAATTTTTTTTATCTATATAACTCCTATATTCCTTCTTAAGTATCGATTTCCGGAAATCTCCATCTAAGCGGGTCTCAACATAACAAAAATTAGCTTGCTTAACTTAAATATCTGTAAAAATCTAATAACACAATCTAGGGATTATTTTCTTGTCCATAATGCAATCGTAACTTTTCTTGGAAGTCGAGTTACGTAATTCCCGTCGTAGTAGAAATCCATTGATTTCTACTCAACAGAAGTACGATGCCTGCCCATTTTCAAGTCTGTAGGTCGAACAGTTCCAGAGGTATCGTGATGAGTGAGTGTGCCACTTTTTTTCTTTTTGTATAGATGTAATTCACGATATAGAATACGGAAGTCAGAATTGAAATAAAGTATGGATCGATTTTTTCGATAAAACGTGCTCTAAATTTAAAAAAGTTCTATTTCTTAACATTACGAAACTTAATGTTAATCAATAATGCAGAGTATGTTAGTTTCGTATATAAATCCATTTCTCTGCTTTTAAAAATATATCAATTATTAATTTTGTGATGTTAACCCCTCGGTGACCAACCATCTCTTTGATTATCAGCGTGAGCTAGATATGTAGGAATAAAGGAAGAACTAGGAGCCGTCATGATCTTAATATTACTTTTTAAGATCATTAACTTAATCCAGTGCTTCTCAAACTTTCAATACTAGCGCCCCCTTTTCGATCACAATTTTTATCGCGCCCCCTTATACATTAGTAATGTACTGAATGCAATAATAATGCACATTGACGCTTAATCTACAATAGGCGATCTTAATTATAAACCATACAAATTAAATTTTGTATACTACTTTTACGCAAAAAAAATAAAAATAAAAAAAAAAGGATAATTATTACGTTAATTTTCCTTTCTCTCATTTTTAAATTGAACATATTGCAAAATCCGGTGGCTGCTTAGAAGACAAAATATAGATATCTGCTAAATATAGAAAAAGAACCCAGAGGGGCAATTTCTAATCATAAGCATTCCTTATAAAAACTTTGCTTTGCAAGACAAGCCCATGGAAGTCGCTAATACTTATTAAACTTGTCCTTAATTTAATATTAATTAATTAATTATAAAATACTCTGTGCAGCACTGATACATTAAAAGTATACCGGCTGAAGTGCCCGAGTTCATTTATAAGAAAATAAGACATTATTGATATAATAGCTGAATTGTAAGGAGAGCAAAACCAAGTGCTCGACAATGCTTAAAAAATTGTAAAATTATCTTTTTAAAATGTTTGCTCAAATTTTAATTAGTTTTAAGCCAATTGTAATTTTAAGCCTCACAGAATTAGCATTTATAATTGATGTTAAATAATGAACAATAATATAAATTTCAATGAAGAATAATTGTATTATTTTTAATATTTAAAGCGAAAAAGACTTCAACATGTTTTAACCCTAGAGCAGGCGCGCACTCGATACGGTCGAGCGGAGTAAGTGAGTCAACCCAATCCTTTTTATAATTATTTTTATTGTACACGATACAAATCGTGATTCCAGTGAATAATTTAACTAAGAAAAAGTTTACTTACCTACTTTCAAGAACTTTTCAACTTTTCTTTGGTAACAAATAAACAGTTTTGCCAGAATTAACGATTTCGTAATCTGTGTGTCCCGCGCGACCACTTCCGGGTAAAAATTGTATTCATTATGATAATATGTATGTTACTGCTAAAAAAATTGTGTAAAGCGTTGTTTTGCATGGAAAAAGGCGCAACAGATCTCCCAACTTCCTAAATGAGAAACAAACACGTAAGAGAGGGGTCATAACTAACTGTACAAATAACTTGGAAGGTCATACAGATTACAGCTATAATGTGCAGTATTTCAAAAATAATGACAGTGATGAATTTTCTATGTTCCTAAATTTCTTCGATTCTGAGAATCTAAGATCTGTTTTTTCTTTGAAAGAGTTGTATGTTAGGCTTGAAAAAAAAGCGTAGTAAAAAAATCTCTCATCATGGGATTACAGCAAATCAAATAAAAGTTTTTTTTATTTGGTTATAGGATCAAAGATAGCTAATTAGGTATTGAAGAAGTTTTTTTTTGATGACTTACTATCGCGTGCCTATAAATTATATCAGAGTAAAAGTGCATTTTTTATTATGTCTGAAAGTATTTTGTTTTAATTCATTCCGGTAAATTAATTATTTTTAAATCTTTTATTTTCGATATGCTCGTGCCCCCTCGTAAGGTTATCGTGCCCCTCCGGGGCGCGCCCCACAGTTTGAGAAACACTGACTTAATCGTATAACAAATTAGATTATAATAATATAAGTGAGAGAATCTACGGTGGGGCGAAACATACAATGCATGTATAATACCGAAATTACTTAATTCGGACCACTATCAATAACTGATTCGCCTAAATTCAATTCCAATACTATCACAGATCCTAATATTAAATAGTCAATCCTACCTTGATGTAGTCTGAAGTAGCGATCACAATAATTCTACATGAAGTTGTGTATTTAATCGAGTGCAATGGTATGCACCTTGACTTAAAGGTTCTATATCACTTATAATTTCCGATAGCTGTCACTTAATGTTTTCCTAAACCTCTTCACGCTTGAACCACGGATTATCTTTACATTCCTCAAATTGCCACCTCGTTTACTCTAACTTCTGATATTTAAAATCTTCCTAATTTGCATCTTTTCTTCAAGCTTCACTTCTTGGATTTGGTTGGAAAAGAGTTGCCATTAATTCTGGCCCCAAAAAACCCAAAGGACATGTTAAAGAAAAGACGCGTGAACCCGTCATAATTTAACAACAATTTAGTTTTAATCGCTCTTTGGAATATCTAACTTAATGCATGTTGGATGATTCTTTAATTGCAGTCGCTCTTGAAGTACTATGTCACGCGAGTTAATAATGTATTTGCCTTATCTTTCCTCCTTATGAGAAATTTTAGAAATTGAATTTTAAGTAACGCAGTTTCTATTTTGACCACAACGGTCATTGCAGGAACCAGGAATTGAACCGACGTCAAGATTCATTGATAGCAAGCTAAGAATTTAAAATGGATTAATTTTTTCTTGCTTGCTTATATTTTACTTGGGATAAGTTTCTGAAAGCATACCAGATATATGCTTAATTATATATTGATTAATGGGCTAATTTTATTAAGGAGATATCCTGAAATTTTTCATTACTTATAAATTATGATGTTCAAGAACTGAAAGTTCCTGAGCATCGATTTCTTAGGCCTACGTGATATAAGTTAGAGTGATCTTAATGCCTTTTTCTTCTTCAATCTGCTATACTAAACATGTTTTGTATATTTTTCAGTATAAATAAATATCACATCTCTAAACTTAAAATGTTATCAATTTAGACACGTTGAATATATTATAAATGCGAAAGTTTGGGAGGATGTTTGTGGGTCTTTCACGCAAAAACAACTAAATGGATTTTATTGAAACTTTACAGTATTATAGCTTATACATCAGAATAGCACATAGGCTATAATTTATAGAATAGACTATAATTTATAAATATATTGTTTGAAGTGTTCAAAATATAACGACATTTGTCAAGTAAGTAGAAAAAAATTCTGCCATCTGCGAGCAATTCTGGATTGCGCTGCAAAAACGCCCACGTCAGCATATATCTATTTTTTGTTTGTGAAAGAACTCTTTTCGTTTTGGCTACTTAAGGTGCTCGCTTCTAATTAATTCCTCTGATCAGCATAATGCCTATTTTTTTTATTTCAGAATAAAACTAAGTTTTGATAGGAGAAATTGTTATCAATCTCTATTTTAATGCTTTTTTACTGATTTTATTATGCATATTTGGTAGTAAGAAATTGATCTTTTTTCCAAATAAATGATTTATCAGTTCAGATACTTTAAGTAAATAAACTTTCTCTTTCACACTGTATCATTTGGACAAATTTTCAAAATTTGTTTGTGGTTAGTAGATAATTATAACGCTATAATTTTAATTGAATAGGCAGATATAATTATTTTTACACTTAAAAACGCAATAACAACTGTACTGAATTTTTTGGAGTGTGAGAATGAGAGAATATTAATGTCGCACGGTTCAGCTACACGAGGGCTTTTGGCAACGGATCACGTAATTTTGAACCATGGTCAAGTGACATGGACGACACCTGAGCTGGCACCCTCTTCTCCTAACTACCACACCACACCAACTTAGAAGGAATATTCTACCAATACTTAGCAGGAATATTCTTTGAAATCCACTCTTCCAAGATGTATGACAGCACGGGTTCCATGATGAGTATTTTAGCGGAAAAAATAGTTTGTCAAAATTTAAGTGTCTTATATTTTTGTATGTTAATGAAGACCTTAGAAAATGATTTGACTACTTATTTTAAGGGAACGGTATACATAATTAATTTTACAGTGGAATATCTTTAATTAATTTATTAGCTCTAACGGATTAAATTTTCCAAAGTGGAGTATTTTGTTTATGTATATCCCTTAATTTTAAATATAGTGATCCAAAAAAAATATTGGATGAAAAAAACTGCAGTAAATCATAATGCGGTTGGATAAAGTATTAACGTGCATCGCTCCCTTACATGGCGGGTCTTACAACGCTCTAATAAAGCTCGAGTTATGGAAGTAGCTAGGCATTTGCCAACTTGACTCTATCGTTAACATTTCGCTATGTTTCTCATTGAACCGTCATTATAATTTAAGAAACGGCTTTGCTTGCGAATATTACAATTTTAACATTAAATAAATACTACAGAAAGTAATATTAATGTATTATACTTTCAGATAAAAATTATTTACACTATTTTAAGCTTTCATTACACAAAGCTTTTAACAATGTGTTACTTTTGCTGAGCAGAGATCAGCTTAGGAAGGTATTTTCAAAAATCGACCCTCAAGAGTGTTACGGGGAGTTATAAATAAAAAAAATCCTTTTTATCAGCTATTTGATCTACATACTTAAAATTTAACAAAGGTGTTTTATTTCTCTCTTTTTGTTTTGTTTAGTTGAGTTACGCAAAAAGCTTTTTTTGTTTAATTTGCAATTCACGTAAAATTAACTAATTAAAAATGTGTTGTTTAATTTTTCAGTTCACCCGTGCGAAGAACGGGTATACCAGCTAGTAATAAATACAAGGTGTATATAATTAAAGTTCCCCTTTCAAAAAGCTGTAAAAAAGAACACTGTATATAGCTTCAAGCACTGGTTAAAATTTTTTTAACTTGATCTGGATATATTCGTGTAAAGGCTGGACACGGTATGGCCCAAGAAAAAAGTTTCAAAGTTTTTCACGACAGTTGATTCCGCTACGATTACGATGGCTAAGGCGTAAATTGAACATTAAACCAACTGTATCATTCAATATGCATTATTATTATTATTTTGGTGAAAAAAATGATTTGAACAGTTGTTGCACTGTTAGTGAAAATTATATTCACAATGGCAAGTACGTTCAACATTGGCTGAAAAAAATAGGTTTTAAATAGTCATTGGGCCTAAAAACCGCATAAAAGGCAGCGATAAAAACGACAATTGTTTTTTATTCCATACCATTTCCCATATTTTAAAGGTCAAATATGAAGTCATTTTGAGCAATGGTTCTTTTTCTACAGCATTTTAAAAGGGGAATTTTAACTATAAGCACCTAGTATATAATATTTTGAAGATATACCTGAATTTGGGAGGAGGGGGGTAGTGGCATTGACACTGAAGGTTTTTCATACTGGTTAATGTATCTTGCATTTGTAATTATACATATTCATTTGTACTATTATATTAAAATCTGTGCTTTACAAATCTTCCTTTTTTAATCGAAATTAAATTTTAAATTAAAAAAAGGGCTTTAAAATGAAATTTAAAGGGAAATTTATTTTTGGTAAAGTTAAGTGTAAGACCCTGAAAATACATTTCTACACAAACATAATCTAAAACACTTAATTTTTTTTAAAGAAGCCTTAAATCACAGTATACAGGTATGTAACTAAATTTACTCTAAAAAGACCTAGACGTTTTACATAAAATAAATTTTTTTAATGAAACATACGTGTAAAAAACTCATCGTAGTATTCCAAAAAAAGCTAATCAAGAATTTTAAAACTAGGTTAATGTTCAACATATAAAATGAAGAATTGAACATATATGCAGCATGTTTAGATGACACTATGCTAGTACGACACTAAGTAAGAGAACAATTAAAATTATTCTTTAAAAAAAGTATCGTTTGAACTTTGTTTTTAATTACTTTGAAACATATTTTTAACATTTATTTATGCTTTCATTTTCTTTTGTATGTGAAATCAAAGGAATTGAAAAGAAGAATCAAAATCAGTAAGTAGGTAATTGTTGTACTCAATCGGAATAATGGTACCATTAAATGTTCCGAGAAAGAACATAAACAAGTTATCTTTTTTACTGTTTCTCATTCTATGCTGGAGACTGTATTAATTGATAAATAACTTCCTTGTTTTGTGTCAGGAGAGATGTTCGTTTCTAAATAAAAAAATAAATAAAAATAAAAACGAATCTCGGATGAAGAAAGAGGGAGAGTAAACAAAAAACATTGTCCTTTTTTTATCTAGAAAAGGCCGTTTTCATGTTCTGAAATTTAGAATTTTTAGGCGGTTCTTTCTTTCTTTCTTTTTTTAATTTAATGTATTTCATGAAACATTGCGAAGATTATTTTAATTATTTAGGGAACGTTTGAAATGTCTGTCACTTACATATTAGAAAAATTTACGACAGGAGTTTAACTTTATTTCTTGTAAGATTTTAATATAATTAATCGGATTTTATTCAAATATGTAGGGGAGAGAAACGGATTAATTTTGAAAAATAACGTACATTCCACGTTTAAATTTAATAGTTAATGAATCAGTTCTAGAGTAATAACTGCAACTCATTATGTACATGGAACAATCATTATAAATTTACTTGGGAAATTTATCTTTTTCTCTGTGAGTTTCTTCAAATTTTCAGAATCCAAATTAATTAATGTTTGTACAGGACAATTTAAATTGAAGTTTCACTTTCCATATGCTATTGGAAAAGAACCATTTGTGAGACTGACTTCAGGGGAGTTGGAAAGCTAAAATCTTATTTTTTTGACAATTTGAGATTTTTACATTTTCAAATTGTATAGATATTAACCTTTCTAAAAATACCTTACTTTAACCTCTAGGGTATTTAGAAGCCCTTAAAACGTAGAAACGTATTTTTAAATAATCGTTGAATTTGCGCCACGCCCTATTTTAATGGCGAAAATTGTAAACAAATTATTTTGTTTTTGCTTAAAAGTGTAACGACTGATATAAACCAGAACATGTATCTTTAATTTTTAAATTGAGCTTTTTATTTTTTTTATTTCCTAGACGATTAGAAGTCTCACTGTATACATTAAAATCAATTTATCTCAAAATGTAAATTTTAATGTGCGATGCCCTTTTCTGAGAAACTACTGTTCACAGGTATGTAAATTTTTATGAATTATTTATAATGATGTCTAATATATACTAAAATGAGCGTTTTGTAAAAAACACAAAAATTTAATTTTTACAAATTTTTTTAAGTAAATAATGGGTCAAATTTCGCAATGTTTGATAAAATATTTCATAATTTATTACAAAATTCAAAATTAGCTAAAAGCTCATTTTAGTATAATGAGAGAGGTGTACTTTAATAGTATGAAAAATTTCAAGCATGTACATAAAACAGATTTTGAGAAAAGGTAAATCGAAAACAGCCAATTTAACATTGTCAGTATAAAGGGAGAGAGAGGTTTCCAACTCCCCTTCAAATTTGAACTTAATATATTTGAAAAAGAGTAAAAACAGTATGGCATATGAAAAATATACATTGGAGTTTTCATTATTGCTTTTATGCTATTTTTGGCTGAAGGATAGTTTAAAACCGATTTTTCCAGTTAAATGTAGTACAACCTTGCCTTACAACCTTGCACTTAAGTAATTGTTATTTTTAAAAACAAAATCATGTAAATATTTTTAAATGTTGTAACAAAACTCAGTTAAGTTAAGTCAAATATAGTGTGACCACGTTTTTCCTATTGTTCCTTTAAGTAAAATTAAAATAGAAGTTCATGTTTGTTTATATATATATATATATATATATATATATATATATTTCCTTCCGCCTTCTTTAGCATTGTAGGTTCTATAACTTTTTCACTTTTATTTTATTATACTATATATATATTATTTAATATAATTAAATGCGCTTATTTTAATTGGTAAATTTCCTGTATTATTTTATTATGGATTATCAACTCGAAATTTATAACCTGTCGGATATTTTTAGATATCGTCTACACACAACATACACTCTTTCTTCATTATTGTTATAAATTTGATGAGATTAGAGGAAGGTATTGTGTGCGTGATTGTTATTTCTCCAAATGCTGTAGCGTGTTGGTCAAGAAATAAATTTACAAGCTAAGTTTTCAAAATCTAAAATATTTTTGCCTTCTGATTTAATTCTTCAGATGCGGACAATGATTATTTTCCTTAATTCAGCAACTAATGTATTACTTAATGTTACCATTAATGAAAACGATGTCTCATGTACACGTGATTCCCAGAGAGAGATATATTGTTAGGCACGTGCTTATGCTTTTCTCTATGAATACACTACGTATTACGTAACACACCTTACTCAAATTTCGTTTTGCAGCATACAAGCATAGAATTTTATTAATAAAAACAGTAATTACTTTATTTGTATCAGATTTGAGACAAATTTTCATCATTTGCATTTGTTTTATTCGTGTATGGTGAAGAAGTAATTCCGCCCTTGAATTATTTAATGTTTTTAGAAAAATAATTGCTTTGGCTTTTTATGATTCTTTTTTTATAATAAGAAGTATGTTTCTTTTTAATCCCATTCGCTTAGTGGTAGCGTATCGCGCTTCCACGCCACGGATTCAGACAAACCCCAGACTGGTAAGGTTGACTCAGCCTTTCATCCCTTCCGTGGGTCGATAAATGAGTACCAAGCTTGCTTAGGAATTAAACACTAGGGTTTCCGCTTCAGACTGACCACCTGACCGGAACATCTGCTCCTACAACTCAACACCGAAGCCATGAAAACTGTGATCTGCTCTGTAGGCATTGGCCCTCCTCGACTATTGTGCCACTGAGATGAGTTTATGCTTCTTTTAAAACTTTTTCTTTTCTTTTTAAAGCTGTCTTTGGCTAATGTTAAAGAATAGGACCCAAATTTGGAATAATTTTCCATATATAAAAATATTCGAGCATTAATATTATATTATGGTTTCACTATCTTGTAGAGGATCATTTTTTTATCATATTATTCATTTTTATCACATTCACAAAAGGGTAGTTCAAATTTTGAACCACCTCTCACCAAGCAACAAATTGAAGATAAAACTGTTGTTGATAAAAATTTTAGAACCACACGTTCTGGCCGGCACGTACATTTTCCTAAGAGATTAACTTACTAATTCAAATTCCTTCTAACTAATTTATATATGTATATCTTTTATTGTATTGTGTATATAAATATGTGTATGTGTTATTGCAATTTATGTATTTTATAGGGCTATGTATGTTTTATGTATTTTTATATTTGTATATTTTTTATGCCGTTCCCTTCGTCACGGGGGGGGGATACTCTGTAGTGTACTTTCCTAATATTGGATCATCATTACTAATGATAACGGATCATCCTTACTCATAGTAACGGATTCTTGATCCTTACGTCTTATTGGCTGTTAAAACCTACTATTGAATTTCATTGGTCAGAAGAAATGACTTCTGGCATTTCTTCTATCTTCCCACAATTCCACTCTGACGAAAGGAATATATATACTCGAACTTAATTATTTGTTATGTTGGAAAATAAAGTTTATTTTTGTAAAATCACTGCAATTTTACTTTGCCACTCAACACAATACACCAAAAGTCTTATAGCTTAGGAATTTTAAAAAGGAATTTTTCTTAAATGTGAAACTATCTTCCCTGTAGCACCTCTTTTGAATCAATACCCACAAATTCCGAACTCATTGATTTCCTCGTCAATAAAAGAAACATGTTTGTTAACTTTAAATTCTATAAATCTAATTGTTCAAAAGTGAGGATTTCTTTGTATTTTACACCACCACAGCCTGGGGACATTCGCAAAAGCCGTTCTTAGAAGATATCTACTTAACGAAAGTAATAAACCTATCAAATTTGAGTCTGTAGGTTATAATAGTTCCTAAGATCTTGTGATGATTTAGTGAGCTGCTATTTTAAATAAAGAGAGATAGTGCGCATTCTTTTTATATTCCAGAGTTCCTAGATCTGAGAGGGAATAAAATCTAATTAATAAAATGGTTAAATTATTTTCAAAATACGAATTTGTGAATGTACTAGTGGTGGATTGAAGTAATAAAAAGGCAAATAAAGATGCTACTGTATTTTGCAATTCGAAGCTGATTTGAATAACCCAAGTTTAAAACATGTATACATGTACTAGAATTTAAAGGTACCCGAACACATTCGGAGTACTTTTGAAAAAGTAGCATATTTAAACATTATAAATGCTTTTTAAGGAATTAATACCAATAAATACTGATATTTAACTATGCATATAGCAATACTTAAAAAAATATCTATCTAAGTTTTAAAAAAATCACAATTATTAGTAAAATTTTAGCATTTTCTTTGAAAAACTACAAAACAATTTTTAGGGAAAAGTAATAAACTTATATTAGTAAAATTACTACTAAAACAAATTACATGCATTAATCTAGAAAATGACTATAATTTTAATGTTTTACTAAAATTTAAAAATTTTAGAGCTGATTGAGTAAACATTATACGAAATGTGACCTACTTTATGAGACCCTTATTTAAGTAACATGCCATAACTCAAAAAATATTCACAAAGAAAATATTTTAGTAAATTCTCCAGAAAATGATATAAATATCAGGATCAAAAAGGTTTATAGAAATACATTCATAACATTTTGAATTATCAGACTCGCCATGATAGATTTTGAACAATTTAAATGCCTACTTCTGGTAGGTCAATGACCCATTTCCGGTTTTTTCTAATTTTATAAAATTGATTGCAAATTGGCCTCTACTTAGTGTAGAAAAATATGTTTTGTAAGCCGTAATATAGCTCTATTCAATTGAATAAAAAACAAAATATCTGTTTTGACCAAATTTGGTGTTTTTCAACGTGTTAATAAAATAATACAGGGAAAAGATATATGTCAGGGTTGTCCAACACGCTGCCCGCCAGTACGTAAGAGGCTGCACGCCGAGTCGTTCTAAAGAAAATTGTAAACATCAGGTTTTAAAAGTTTTTTCTTTTTGAAATTTATTTGAGAGGAAATTTATACATACATATAAATCTACAATGTATTTGCCTGTTACATGTTCTTGTTTTAAAATAAATCCTTTTTGATAAAAGAAATGTCCTTTAGATTAAAATAGATGTATATTTTATTATAATAAATTACTTTTTTAATAAATTCCGAATTGCATTATGCATATCCTTTACTACGGATGGTACATGATTCTTTGTATGTGCGACTATCATTTCTTCTTCTCCTTTTCTGTTTGGAGTGCCCAAAAAGCAAGAGGTAGTCACAGATGTTTTATAAAGTTTAAAAAATATATTCAGGATGGTTAAGGTAAAGAGCAATGTACGCTTAATCATTTGCGCATGAAAACACAATCAAATTTCAACAATGAGTAACGAAAAATTAATTCAAACGGAACGCCGTAATTTTCAAGAAAAAAACAACTGTAATATTTTAAACATTATTCGATCATTGCATTATTCTATTATATAAACATTATTATATTATCTATCTCTGTATACATGAAAAATATGAAAACAATAATAATAATTCATTCTGTTTTAAATTTTCACTCCAATTTTTTTTTGTTTCAAAATCTGATATAAAGGTACATATTTTTATGTGAGGTCCGCGAGACTGAAATGTTTTTCCGAAGTGGCCCGCTATGTCATTTGGGTTGGTATAACATATACCAGGGGAAGGCAACTGTTTAAACTCGCGGGCCACATTGGGAAAGCAGAGGATACCTGAGGGTCGTACCTCTCAAAGCGATTGCATTCATTAGTTAACTTTGTGTATCAGGCCCGCGAGATTATAATGTTTTTCCGAAGTGGCCCGCTATGTCATTTGGGATATCTTGGATATAGTTACTTTGTGTATTGGTATATGTTTATAATCAGGGAAGGCAACTGTTTAAACTCGAGGGCCTCATTGGGGAAGCAGATGATACCTGAGGGTCACACCTTTCAAAATGATTGTATTCATTAGTTAACTTTGTGTATCAGGCCCGCGAGATTATAATGTTTTTCCGAAGTGGCCCGCTATGTCATTTGGGTTGGTATAACATATACCAGGGGAAGGCAACTGTTTAAACTCGCGGGCCTCATTGGGGAAAGCAGAGGATACCTGAGGGTCGTACCTCTCAAAGCGATTGCATTCATTAGTTAACTTTGTGTATCAGGCCCGCGAGATTATAATGTTTTTCCGAAGTGGCCCGCTATGTCATTTGGGTTGGATACCTTGGTATATGTTATATCAGGGGCAGGCAACTGTTTAAACTCGAGGGCCTCATTGGGGAAGCAGATGATACCTGAGGGTCGCACCTCTCAAAGCGATTGCATTCATTAGTTAACTTTGTGTATCAGGCCCGCGAGATTATAATGTTTTTTCATTAGTTCAATGATACTGTTTAAACTGAGGGTCACACCTTTCAAAATGATTGTATTCATTAGTTATAAGTGGTCCGCAATGTAATTTGGGTTGGACACCCAAATTACAACTGTTTAAACTCGACGGCTACATTGGGAAAGCAGAGTATACCTAAAGGGCGCACCTTTCAAAATGATTGCATTCATTAATTAACTTTGCGTATCAGAAAAAAAGTATAAATTGTACCAAAAAAAACTCAACAAATATAGCACAAATGAAACAGTGGCAACTTTATTCAATTTATTTACTGTGCTAATTTCATATCTACAGATGCAATCTTTTTTTCTCTCTCTGTTATTTTTTTTTAGAATCAGGAGTGAGAAATTGCTTGTTCAAATTTTCCTCACAGCCAGCAAATTAATGTAAACCAACTTGAATCTATATTTTCTCTTGTTGGTCTCCATGCCAAAAAGAACTTTGCTTGTAAATATATGTCGACGAGAACATTTTCGGTTTATTGAGTTTTCTTGACCGTCTTGCCGGGCTACAAAAAAAAATCCCTTTGCAGGACTTCATTTACCCACCCCTGAGCTTCAAATATCATGTGCATAAATAAAAAACTTTATAAAAGAGTTAAAAATTAATTTAAAATTTCAATTTTAAAATCATAAATTAGAACTATTTCAACAGACTGCAAGCAACCAAACGAAATATTTTACTTTTGACAAGTTTCTGCAACTCTACTATTGAGAAAATAGATTTTAACCACCTCCTGACAACTAAAAATCTTCTAGAAAGCTATTAGATGTCGACGAGAAACCTTACACACGCATTGTTTACAACATCAAATTGGCCATGCTTTAAAGCAGTGAACCTGTTTCCTTCGGAGGAGTGAAAGTGTTGCAATCGAACACTGTCGCATGTTTTGCACTTTTTTTCACTTCCGATAAGAGGCTCTTCAAGGAAATTTAGTAGCTACTCACAATGAAAAAAAGAAGTTTTGCAAGGCCGGTTCCTGTGGAAGTTTCGAAATGCTTTGAAACTGGCAATTACGTTAGGTTCAAGAATCTGCTCTTCTTCCGAAAAGAGATATCTTTTTTCCAATTCCTATTATTCGTTCACAATCTCCTTATATCTTGTTCAAATTTTCAATCGTTAGTAAAATGCAATTTAAAGCACTCAACTGAGCTGAAACTTTACATACCTTATTATTTTGGATAACAATACGGTAATTTTTAATTATGATTAATAAAAATTAATTGATTAAAACTAATTATTTAAAGAATTATGGATACAACCGCTATGGCAACCTTTTTGGCGAGTTGTGTGAAAACTTTAAAATGTTTTTCAATTCCTCTATTAACTCACACTCTCTCTATATATTTATTTGTTTATTTATTTATTTATTAATCTTGGTGGAATTTTCAATCGTTAATTAAATGCAATTTAAAGCGCTCAATTGAGCTGAAATTTTATATACACGATTGTTTAGGATGAAAATACAATTTTAATTAAAATTAATAAAAATTAATTGATTAAAACTAATTATTTAAAGAATTAAAAATACAGCTACGTAGGCGGCTTAGCGATGATTTTGGCGACTTGTGTCAAAACTTGAAAAGGTTTTTTTTCTCTCCCGTTTTAAAGCATTCAGTTGAAATGAAATTTTATGTACTCGATTGTTTTGGATTACAACACGATATTTTAATGATAATTAATAAAAAATTAATTACCACTTAATGCTGTGATTATGTCATATGTATACAAATATTTAAATTAATTATAACTTTTGTTGATCTAAGTAGGAATTGACTTAAAAAATATTTATAATACTTGTGTGTGTGTGTGTGTTTTTTTCACATTTTAAAGCGCTCATTTGAGCTGAAATTTTCTATACACGATTGTGTGGGGGTGACAATACGATAATTTAATTATTATTAATTAAAATTAATTGACTGAAAATAATTATTTAAAGAATTATAGATACAGTCACGTTGGCTTCAATTTAAGTGACTTGCGTCAAAACTAACAGAATTTTTTTCTCATGTTGTAAGGCATTCAGTTGAGCTGAAATTTTGTATACACGATTGTTTTGGATGGGAATACGATACTTTAATGATAATTAATAAAAATTAGTTGCCACTTAATATTGTGACTCTGTCATTTGTATGTATATGTTTATATTAATTGTTATTCTTTGATAAAAAGTAACTAAAATAAAATTTTGCTTTGCTGACCTAAGTCGTAATTGACTAAAAAAACCTTTATTTATATATTAGTTGTTTCTAAGATACTTCTAATTTTAATTTACTCCAATTTTTGTTAATGTACATGTTCCTTCCTTAGTCTTCTCAACATGAGAAAACCATATTTATCTCAATATATACAGAGAAATGGAAACTAGTTCTGAAACTATTAAACATACAGACATGAAATATGCCAGGCATCAAACTTTTATTGAGTAAAGATTGGTTAAAAACGGGTATTGAAAAAATAAGGGGATTTGAGGGGCGTTACAGACAAAAATACCCGTCTTTGACATTGTTATCTTCTTGAGCCCCATGTAACCACTAATAGTTACATACTATGTATAGGGTGAAATCTCATCTGGATACATGATAGATTTAGGTGTACTGCCAGTGTAACCAGCACAGAAACTATTATAAGGTATATTTTCTTTTATTCGGATTGCGTAAAATCACAAAAGCTAAATAATAAAATGTCTGGGTTACAAAAATTTTAAAAAATAGGAAAAATTGAATTAAAATTACAAATATTTGAGAAAGTGCTAGAAATGTTCCTTGGAGCAAAAAAACTTTCCCACATGCGCTACATTAGTGTATTCTCAGTTTTGTTCCATTTCTTTATCTTCTTCATCGCAAACAGTTAACTTCATATCATAGTCAATGCAATCGGATTTCAGCAAATATTCTCATTCAGTATTACTTTCGTTAAAATTTAATGGCGATGCTGTATCGGCAAGAAGAGGTACAAGTAAAGCGCATAAATAGTTATACAGAGATTAGAAATCGAAACGATACACGACCGAACGCGTGTCTTAGTCAGTGTCAAAAGGATAAATAAAATGGACTTCGTGACTTTAAGGTCAGTATCCCCAGAAATCTGTGATTTCAGGGATACTTGAAAGCACTGTCTGGTGAGAAAGGGGTGAAACATACACACTTAAAAATTCTCACGTACGCTTGTTTCGTTGAATAAAGACTCTCTGCGAACGTATTTGGCAAAAATCGATTCTCAAAAAGGGGTTGGCGAGGTGTTAAAAGACAAAAATTTCCGTTTTTCAACTACTATACTTTAAGAATTTGGCAAACAAGCTTCTTAAGTAAAGTAGAGATTTTCTGAAGAAATGGGCTTTGAGAAAATCAACTCTGGAGTAGAGGGGGGGGGGTGTTGTTACGAGAAGTAAAAGACTGTTATATTTCGATTTTAGAAAATTGTGTAGTTTAGAATAGTTGAAAAATATTTTTTTAAAATAAAGAGATCACTGTTACAAGAATATTTTCTATATATCGAAAACCTGTTGCTCCAGGATTTAACAAAAACTTTAAAAAATACATATTCATATAACCTTATGAAATACCCAGAGTGAAACTGGTGAGTAAAGGCTACTTGAAATATACACTTTAGTAGAAAGTAGTTCTGTATCATAAAAAATAAAGCACAGCTTTTTCACATTTTCCTCTTTATTTTGTTTTGTAACATACGAAACAAATACCGAGTCGACAACGATTTACTTCAGCAATATCATTTTTTCTAATTCAATAATAACGAATTCAAAATTTTACTTGGAATTTAATGTCTGTCTATTTAGAAAAATGTAATCTACTTAAGCCCTTTCTACTCCAATAAATTTCTTATAAGAGCAATTATATTTTCCAGCTTCAGAAGCAGTCTATTCACAGAATATTTAAAATTATATTCCTTAATTTTTTTTAAAAAAGTACATGTAAAAGTGTTTTCTATTCTTAAAAAAACATCAGGTATTTGGTTGAAACAAAAATGAATGATTTTCGCGTATTCAGTTTAAATACACCAATAGTTACGAAACAATAAATAATTAATTTGTAGTCTTGCACTAAAATTTTCAAAGTAAATTTTAATGAAGTGTGAACTATACACCGTATTTTAATTTAGTGCATTCTGGAGAATTAAGAGGTTGATAAAATTCCCATGCAGTGTTCCTTGAAGAAATATTTATGAATAAAACATTCATTAATGTAAGACGTAATAATGAATATGTTTGTTAGTGTGTGCTTTTCTGGAATTGGAGGCAAATACGTCACTTATGAATTACTTTACCAAAATAATTCTTTAAACATTACCTATCAACCACAGAGACCTCTTAAGTTATTCGACTACGTTCGGAACCGGGATTTTAAAAAAAAGCTTATAAATGGATACTTTTCATGATATTTAGTATAATTTAGATTAGAATACATGTATAAAATTGTTTTAAGGACATCTTGACAAAAAAATTTATTTAAATACAATATTTTGGAAAAAATGAACTTAGAATAACTTTTTTTCAAAATATTCTACTTTTATAAAAAATGTAATAATTAATTATAAAATAATCTAATTATAAAAAAATAATTAATTATAAAAAATTCTACTCTTTTCAACATACAACTCTTTTTAAATACGGACATTTTCGTTTCCGGGGCCTAAAAAATTGCAAAGTGAGTGAGGGAATATTAAAGTCCTACTGTTCACTTACTCTAGAGCTCTAATAGCGAGATGGGAAGGGGAATTTCCATGACAATAAGTTAAGCATTTAAAAATGTTCGTACTACGCCGGGGGAAATAAACCTGCCTGACAAAGAAAAGAAGCGAAAAAATTTCGTAACAGGGAGTTTTAAGTTATACACTGGATAAAAGCCCGAGCAACGCCGGGATAAGCGGATGAGAGATGTGGGAGTCATTTTGAAAAGAGTATTAGAAGTGGTGATTTTGTGAAGAAAAGGGAAAATTTATATATAAAAGTAGAGAAAGCCCGTGCAACGTCGGGCCAGCAATTAGTAACAATATATAATTCGAAATAAACCTATAATTCTATGAATGTTGATTTTTTTTTTGTGGCCCACTTAAAATTAAACTTTATTTGTTTGGAATGTTAGCCTTAGAGTTCAACACCCTTGATGGATTGTATACTGTTATAGTCGTTTCTTCTTATTTTTGATAATCTATTACTACTTCTTGTGGTGAAAAAATTTCTGCTTATTTAGATTTCATATATTTTAAACAAAATACAGTGAAGTACGCTTAACGCGAAAACGCTTAAGGTATCCGACTGCGTTCGGAACCGTGATTTTAAAGAACGCATAAATGGATAATTTTCATAATATTTAGTGTCACTTAGATTAGACTATATGTATAAAATTATTTTAAGGACATTTTGACAAAAAAAAATTATTTAAATACAATATTTTGGCAAAAAATTAACTTAGAATAATCTTTTTTAAAAATGTTCTTCTTTTGTGAAAAATGCTTCGATTAAAATAATATTTTGCCTGTATAGCACAGACCTCTTTACAGAAGCTCAACTATGATTTTTGAAAAATTCACATTATTTTCAGAGTTGAAAATTTGAAAAGTTCCGATTGAAGTAGTTATCGGCGTTTTTTGTTAAAATTGCACCCCTATGTTGTCAAGAAATATGGATAAACCCACTTCTAAGTTATACATTTCAAAAATTCTAGTTGAACCTCTGTAGAAAGGTCTGAGCTAGATACAGGCAAAATAGTATTATGATAGAAGCATTTTTCAATAAAAGAGAGCATTTTGAAAAAATTTATTCTAAGCTAATTTTTTACCAAAATATTGTACTTAAATAATTGTTTTTGTCAAAATGTCGATAAAACAATTGTATACATGTATTCTAATTTAAGTAACACTAAATATCATGACATTTATCCATTTATGCGCTTTTGCAAAATCGCGGTTCCGAACGTAGTTGGATACCTTAAGACGAAATATCAATTAACACGAAATAATACAACTGTTCTCCTACAAAGTATTATGCATTGTCAATCATTTTTTCATTCTCTTAACATGAAACGAAACTTTCTTCACACGAAACGGTATAGTAATGAATAAAATACGAAAAATACCACCACCTACTCTATTTTAAAATAATTGTTTCACGAACACAATGGCAAAGCGCCCAGATGGAAAGCGAACTTCAATTTCGCTTAAAATTAAGAAGGAGCTTCTTAAGGTTGTTGCTTAAAAATTGAACCAAGAAATCTGTAAAAAAATTTGGTATTACTAACGGCAAATTATCAACAATAATTTAAAAAAAGAAAACGAGATTAGAGTTTAGAGCAGCGTTTTTCAAACTGTGGGTGGGCACCCTAGGGGGCATGATAACCCTAAATGGGGGACGTGAGCATATCGAAAAGTCGAAAATAAAAGATTCTTTAAATCAATTATTAATTTACTGAAAAAGAGTAAAAAAATACATTCTGACACATTTACAATGGTATGATATACCGAAAAATCTACACTTTTAACATGAAAAATAAGATCGAAGCGGGGGCTTACGCCGGGTATAAAAATGATAGCTTTAACAGTATAAAAATATACCAGCATAAAAAAAAGGATAGATTTCTACATGTATAGAATTAACAGGAATTGCATAACTTATGAACTGAAAAATTTGTAGTTCCATAAGTATACTGTTTCTTTCAAAAGTCAGGGATGAAATATCTAATAAATGACTTCAAAAATTATAAAGTTGAATACATATATTTTAGATATTTTCGTAAAAAAGAGAGTGCGCGTTATACTACGAATATACTTAAAATATAAAAGTTGCAGCTTGAAAGTAATGATGCGTGATATACGCTAGATTTCACGGCAGTTATAAATGTATCAATAATGCACAATGTATTTGATAATTAATGTATCAATACTAAGTTAATTACAGGTTTGATAATTACTAATGACGAACACTATAAAAATTTTCATATATATATATACAATTATATACAAAGTTTAATACTTATATTGATAATTTGCACGGTTTATAATTAAAGACTTTATTGTGACTTTATCGCGTCATAGTACATTATCATTGCATTCAATACAATGTTATTGTATGAAAGGGGACGCGATGAAATTTGTGATTAAAAATTGGGTCACAAACATTTAAAGTTTGAGAAGAACTGGATTAAGGGAATGTTTGAAAGAAGTAAATTTGTGAGACTACGCGAAAATGTAGGATAATGAACATGCTCGAGGATTTAGAGACGGCCATACTTGTTTCATTGTTTTGTTGTTTAAAATGAAGAAAATTCTAAAGGTAAAATTGCTTACCTCGTCAATGGAGGGCTGCCATGCTTTAATCGAACCAAAAACCATGTACAAAAGCACTTGTGAACCTCTATAGATTTTAATTACTGCGGCACACATAATAATACTACAACGCACATTATACAATTGTTATGGCACAAACACACTGAACAAATAAAATATGCATAGTACTATAATTGTTACCAATTCTTAGATACTATTGCGTAGCTTCTGAACGTTTCTCCTACGCATTTATTTTAACCCACAAATTAAATTGCATTCTAACCTCTATATAACGAACCTCTACATTGCGAATTTTTCTCTATAGGGAACTTTTTCCTGGAACCAAGAATATTTTACGATTTTCTTCGTAAAGTAGCGAACTCCCTATAGCGAAGTGCATTTTCTATGCAACGAACTTCTTTCTTGTACAACTCAATTTTTCTCTCTCTCTATTTTTTTAAGTATTTCTAGAGATTTCAAGTTATTCTCTATGAACACATTTTATGGTGATCATAAATCTTGAACTTGTGTTATTAGGTACCTAACTCGCCGAGAGCAATAGAATTCTGGGAGTTTCATCAAAGAAAGACAACATTTAACCTCCATTGTTCAATTCAATAGAAACATCTACGATATCCTCTTCCACCCTCAGTGAAGTTCTAGTTATAAAATAATGTATATTTGAAATTGCTTGTATAATTTAAATTTTAGAAAATGTCTTTAAAATTCATTAATGTTAATATAAAATTATTTTTCATAGTTAAAAAAACAGTGTATTCCTCGATATTCTTTTTTCTTGTCTTCCTTGTTGTTTCTTTTTCTTTTTTTTATGGGTAAGATTTATAAAAATAAATAGATATTACTTTACAAAAAGTTGTAAATTAATATTTTTTTTGGTATATAGTGTTTATGAGTTTAAATTTTTTTTACGTGATTTATAAAGTATATTGAAAGATGAACCTCTATGTAACGAACTTTCCATATAACGAACATTTTTTCGGGATTTAGCGACTTCATTATATAGAGGTCTGTCTGTAATTATTTTAAAACGGTGGCGCTGCAGTCGTTTTAAATGAAGATGGGAGTTTCGGACAACTTGTTTGGTTCTCTCTAGCAAAATCCCAGAATGTTTCGATAACAGGACCTTTAATGTTAGAAAGAAACAGTGAACTTTCTTAACAAATGGGTATTACATTTTCATAGATCCAGGTAGGGTGGAACATTTCTAATCCAAAATGAGGAGCATCGTGACAAAAGTACGTGCAATTATTTAAACGCACATTCTAATGGTGAAATTAATAACAAAATGGACCGCATCGAATAATATTTTGCTAATTCGGTGCTATAAAAAGTACAACGCAATGAAAAATATCAGATTATTTTCCAAAAATTTGATAAATATTTTGCTTTTCGAAATACCTGAAAACTTTGTATTAAATTTCCTTGAGCTCTTGCGGATGTTTTTATTTCGTTGATTTGTTTGAAATACATGCGTACATGCGTGTTCTATGTAAATAAATAAAATGTAATCTAGCAAATTTAATTTTGTTAAATCTATACATATAAAGGAGAAAAGCGACTCACTCACTCACTCACTGACTAATCACGATATCTCCGGAACTATTAAACCTACAGACTTGAAATTTTGTAGGTAGGTTCCCTTCATGGAGTAGACGTCAGCTAAGAACGGATTTTGCAAAGTTTGAACCTCAAGGGGCGTTACGGGGGTTTAAGGGGCGTTATAGATAATTGTTTCCGTTACTAAACTATTAGATGCACAGTCGTGAAACTTGGTACACAGATTTCATTCAAAAAGTAGAGATTCCCTACATAATGATTTTTAAGAAAATCGACCTGTAAGGGGCGTTGAGGGCGCTTGAGGGGCGTTATACATAATTATTTACATTTTTAACCTATTAGACGAACAGTCTTAAAATTTGGTAAGCGGATTCCTTTCATAGAGTACAGATCCCCTACAGAATGGGTTTTGTGAAATTCTATTCTCAAGTGGCGTTGTATAGAGAATTAAGGGGCGTTATAGGCAATTAACTCCTTTTTTAAACTATTAGACGTAAAATTTTGAAATTGAGTAAGCAAATTCCATTCACTGAGTAGAGATCTGTCATAAAATGGGCTTTGTGAAAATCGTTTCCTAAGTGGCGTTGCGGGGGCTTAAGGGGCGTTATAGATAATTATTTCCATTTTTAAACTATTAGACGTACAGTCTTAAAATTTGGTAAGCGGATTCCTTTCATAGAGTACAGATCCCCTTACAGAATGGGTTTTGTCAAAATCGACTCCAAGTGGCGTTGTGGTGAATTAAGGGGCGTTATAGGCAATTAACTCCTTTTTTAAACTATTAGACTTAAAATCTCAAAATTCAGTAAGCATATTCCATTCACTGAGTAGAGATTTGTCATAAGATGGGCTTTGTGAAAATCGTTTCCTATGTAGCGTTGTGGGGGTTAAGAATATATAGATAATTATTTCCATTTTTAAACTATTAGAGGTACAGTCTTAAAATTTGGTAAGCGGATTCCTTTCATAGAGTACAGATCCCCCTACAGAATGGGTTTGGTCAAAATCGACTCCCAAGTGGCGTTGTGGAGAATTAAGGGGCGTTATAGGCAATTAACTCCTTTTTAAACTATTAGACTTAAAATCTCAAAATTCAGTAAGCATATTCCATTCACTGAGTAGAGATTTGTCATAAGATGGGCTTTGTGAAAATCGTTTCCTATGTAGCGTTGTGGGGGTTAAGAATATATAGATAATTATTTCCATTTTTAAACTATTAGAGGTACAGTCTTGAAATTTGGTAAGCGGATTCCTTTCATAGAGTACAGATCCCCCTACAGAATGGGTTTGGTCAAAATCGACTCCAAGTGGCGTTGTGGTGAATTAAGGGGCGTTATAGGCAATTAACTCCTTTTTTAAACTATTAGACTTAAAATCTCAAAATTCAGTAAGCATATTCCATTCACTGAGTAGAGATTTGTCATAAGATGGGCTTTGTGAAAATCGTTTCCTATGTAGCGTTGTGGGGGGTTAAGAATATATAGATAATTATTTCCATTTTTAAACTATTAGAGGTACAGTCTTGAAATTTGGTAAGCGGATTCCTTTCATAGAGTACAGATCCCTCTACAGAATGGGTTTTGTCAAAATCGACTCCCAAGTGGCGTTGTGGAGAATTAAGGGCGTTATAGGCAATTAACTCCTTTTTTAAACTATTAGACTTAAAATGTCAAAATTCAGTAAGCATATTCCATTCACTGAGTAGAGATTTGTCATAAGATGGGCTTTGTGAAAATCGTTTCCTATGTAGCGTTGTGGGGGGTTAAGAATATATAGATAATTATTTCCATTTTTAAACTATTAGAGGTACAGTCTTGAAATTTGGTAAGCGGATTCCTTTCATAGAGTACAGATCCCCCTATAGAATGGGTTTGGTCAAAATCGACTCCAAGTGGCGTTGTGGTGAATTAAGGGGCGTTATAGGCAATTAACTCCTTTTTTTTAAACTGTTAGACTTAAAATCTCAAAATTCAGTAAGCATATTCCATTCACTGAGTAGAGATTTGTCATAAGATGGGCTTTGTGAAAATCGTTTCCTATGTAGCGTTGTGGGGGTTAAGAATATATAGATAATTATTTCCATTTTTAAACTATTAGAGGTACAGTCTTGAAATTTGGTAAGCGGATTCCTTTCATAGAGTACAGATCCCCCTACAGAATGGGTTTGGTCAAAATCGACTCCAAGTGGCGTTGTGGTGAATTAAGGGGCGTTATAGGCAATTAATTCCTTTTTAAACTATTAGACGTAAAATCTTGAAATTGTGTAAGCAGATTCCATTCATTAAGTAGAGATCCGCTATAAGATGGGTTTTGTGAAGATTGTTTTCTAAGTGGCGTTGCGGGAGCTTAAGGGGGCGTTATAGATAATTATTTCCATTTTTGAACTGTTAGACGTACAGTCTTGAAAAAATTTGAAACGCTTATTCCTTTCATAGAGTACAGATCCGCTACAAAATGGGTTTTGTGAAAATCGACCCCAAGTGGCGTTGTGGAGAAATAAGGGGCGTTATAGGCAATTAACTCATTTTTTAAACTACTAGACGTAAAATCTCTAAATTTTGTAAACTGATTCCATTCATTATGTAGAGATCCGCTATAAGATGTGTTTTGTGAAAATCGTTTCCTAAGTGACGTTGCGGGGGCTTAAGGGCGTTATAGATAATTATTTTCATTTTTAAACTATTAAACGTACAGTCTTAAAATTTAGTAAGCGAATTCCTTTCATGGTGTAGAGATCCGCTACAAAACAGTTTCCGTGAAAATTGTTCCCCAAGGATCACTGAGGGGGATTAAGGGGCGTAGATGATAAATATTTCCGCTTTTCAACTAATAGAACCACCTGTTTAAAAGTTAGAAGTTATGTTCCGTTCATGGAATAAAGTTCCTTTTACAAAGGGTTTTGCGAAAATGGACCCCCAAAGGAGTGAGGTTGTGAGGGATTAATGCGTGTTATAGAAAAATTCCTGTTTTTGAATTTAACTGATTTACTTGAAATTTGTTGAGCACTTTTTTTTTCTTTAGTTGAATAGAGTTCCATTATGAATGGAGTTTACGGAAATCAACTCCAGGGGGAAGCGGGGAGAGTTATTGGGGCGTATTAATAGACAAAATTCCCGTTTTTGAACTGCTAAGACTATAATTATAAAATTTGGTTTGCATGCTTCTTTTGTTGAATTGGAATCTGCTAAGAATGCTGTCAACGAGGTATTGATGATAAAAATTCCGTTTTTGCTCTGTTAGATTTAGACTTAAAATTTAGCACGCATGTTTATTTTATGGAGTAGAGATCCACTGAAAGTTGCTTTGGTGGAAATCCACTTGATTATTAGGTTAAGTGAGCGAAAAATATCTTTCTACTTCTATTTTAGATATAAATAGAAATTAGATATTATAATTTATGTTTTTTTATATCAAGGGGTGAGAGTGTAACAGCTATAAATATATTTTTCAATACAATCGAATTCTTAATGCTAGATATCAATAATTAATCTATATGTAAACAGTATACATATATACAACATCGTGAAATACACAGTGAAGCGGGTGTGGGTAACGGCTAGTATATATATATTCGCGTCAAACGATTCTCACTGCATATGACATATATTGCAAATAAAATATTTGAGTTTTATGTACATTGGACGATTCCTTTTGTAATTTATTAGAAACCAAAGGAACAGTCTTTAATTTGCAAAGAAAGGTGACTGTGTAAAATATATTTTTATTTTTTTTCTCAAATATTCACCATCGTTTCTATTCCTCCATATCCAATTTCATTTTCTGCTTTCATTCTCATTTTTTTTCAGAGATTGTGGAAAAAGAAATCTTATAGTTTCACTTTTCAACTTCTTAAAATAATACTTTTTTTACTATCGTAATATTTTAAACACATACGTTTAAGGGGAGTTTGCATCAAACCTGAAGATTCTAGTTCATTGAAAGATCAGTTTCTTATTATATTATTCCTATATATAAAAACAAACACACGCATAACGAGTACGAAAGGAATTTATATTGTTTAAAAAGTATTCAAATAAAAAAAAAGTATTTTATTGTTTTAAAAAAAGTAAGCAACTGGTCAAAGAAAATTCCTCTTGGACGTATCAATTCAGCCTTACGTAATCTTTCTATTTTCATTTATTCTTCTTATACAATAGTATTTTTGTGTGTGTACTTTCGTTTAGTGTTGTTTTAAGAAGAAATAGTTATTTTAATATTTTCCTGGATTTAAATTGACTTTCCTTCTCATTTTTAATCTTGAAATTTTGGAAATATATAAGTAATAATTTAAAACAAGGCGACGAGAGAAATTAAAATAAACTTCAAATTATTTGACCAGTGCTGCCATCTTGTGACTATGTGCAGTAAAATAAAAACCGGCTAAGTTTAAGAAATATATCTTGAAAAAAATAAAACCTTAATAGAAATATATAGAGAAAAAACATTACATATTGTATTATTGTGCATATGCATATGCTTATGCATATACATTACATATACATAGATTTATGCGTATAAATTATAGATATAAATTATAGATACGCATATATATAGAATTATGCGTATAGATTTATGTGTATATGTTACTAATCCAAACAATCAAACATTTTACTGGTACCATATATATATATATATATATATATATATATATATATATATATATATATACTCAGTGGCGTAATGTACACTTCAGCGAGCCGCTTTGCGGGAGGGGGGAAGGGGAGGATTAAAGGTTAAACGATGTCAAGGTTACACAAGTTTTGGGCCCCAAAGCAGACTTTGCAGGGGGCTAATAGTCTCTTTTGCACCTCTGTGTATTCTTCTGTATATCAAGGAATGTGTGTGTATATAAGTTTACAACTACATATGCCTTTCATACATTTTACATACAGCTAAAAAAAAACATAGAACAACATTTTTTTGAGGGGGGGGGGTATAGGTATATGTGGTGATTATGAGTCATGCGAAAATCCACATTTGAAAAGATGTGATGTAAACACTTAAGTAAAAAAAAAAAAAAAAATACCACTTCCTGTCTTTTAAACATTCATGTTTTTAACAAAAGAAGAAATGCAATATTGAAACAAATTATTTTTAAAATAATGAATCTTTTTAGTGATGAATGAAGTTTATATGTTTTATTCGAAAAAATTAATAACATATAATTGTTATTAAAAGTTTTATCGTCAGTTCTTGTTCTGAAGGGATGAAATAAAATTCTATAAATTCAAATTCAAAAATTTGATTATATTGAAATACATACTCAATACTCTTGTTAGAATCAAGCAGTGGCGTAACGTACACTTCAGCATCGAGGGAAAGAGGATGTCAGGACTGTAGGGGCCCTTCGCAATCATTTGTAAGATCTGGCCTTAGGCCTCAAACCTAACTTTGCAGGGGAGCCCTAATAATCTTCGTTACGCTACCGGAAGCAAGCGATATATTTAAAGGATTGCATATATATATATATATATATATATATATATATTTAAAGGATTCAGTTTCTTACACCTAAATACACATTGCCAACGATCATATAATTTAAAATATTATTGCAAGTTCATTTGAAAACCAGAAAATTGCTGAAACATTAGAATTAATACTTTAAAGCATTTCTGTATTAAATATTTTCAAAAAATAAATAGGACCTAAACTCGCACGCGCTTTTTACTACAAGATATCGTTATCAGGTGCTTTATTATAATAAAATTTCACCCGTAGTGCATCTTATCAATTATTTTTAAGACAAATACGTAACATGTACTGTATATTTTTATCAATTCTGGCATGATATGTTACAAAGGTTTGAACCAAATGTATAGTAATACAAGATTTAATCGTAAGATTCTAAATGTAGATTGAATCAAGCTATTGTAAGGCGTTTATAAAATTTATCAGCATGGTATTGATTTTATTTAAATAGTCGTCACACACATAATACGAATTTTACCATTAACAGTTTATTTTAATTATAATTAATTGAGATAAATTTTAAATCATTCCGTTTTAAATTACTTCTCCAATTATAACCGAATAATTTAAATATTTTACTCATATCTAACGGTTGTTCTTTAACTTAATCATTTCTAACAGTGTTTTTCTGTATTTTTAATTAACTACATGTATTTAATGTGAACTAATATTTCTCTCATGTAAGTATTTAGTTCATTGTGCACAATTGGAATATGCTTTGCTATTTTCCAACATGTCATGATTGGAAAACTACAGGGCTAAGTAACAGACCTAATAACCATTTTAAATATAAAATACTTTTCAAAGGGATTAGTGTTTCATTTTAGATTAGTGTTTCATTTTATTTTAATGTTGTCAATCTCGTGCTGCCATCTATGAGAGCAAAGTAATTTGCAGAAAAAATTTTGAGTTTACAAATGAATAACAGATGGCACCACGTATAATAAATTGCTGTAGTTTTTGAAGAGTTTTTATTGTTTGAACAATAAAGTAATAGATGGCAGCACTTGTTAAAAATGAATTATTACTACTGTGGTTTATTTTTATTGCTAAAAAAAGGAAATGTTCGTCAAGCATAATTAAATCTCAGTATACTTTTAAGGTATCTTAAATTATAAATAAAAAAAAAGAAAGAAATATGAATAATATTTACAAAAGATTGGACCTTAATTAATTAAATTTTTATCGAGATTTTAAGGTTTTTATTTTAACTAATTTCATATTCTACGATTTTTTTTATTTTAAATTTCACGTATAATATTAGTCAAATTTCGGTTAAAAAAATACAGTTTGATTTTTTTCTAATATTTCCTTTTTTGTTAGCTTTTTTTGTGTCTTAACTTCTGAAATAAATATCTTTTTTACGAAGAATGCATGTTTTAAATGAAACTACATCATTAGCAAAACAAAACAAATTATCCCCTATACTTGAGATTAGAAAATTTTCAATATGCGCTTTGTATACATAAAATACTTGCACAAACAGGATTATAATCTTTATACTCATGTAGGAAATATACTAAACATTTAGGGAAAAATTATTTTCGAATAAAAATTTTACTGAAATTTGTCAACCTCCCTTTACATTTAATGATGCAAGTAAATGAAATTAGGGTCTTATATCAAGGGTGTTTTTCCTTTTTAATATTATTTTGCGCAAATAGAAATAACTTTCTATTATGCATGTGTGGTGATTTTGATTTTCTTAAATATCACTAAAAAACATAAAATCTATGGAATTTTAAAAATAATTATTGCAGTTATGTATAAATTCATAACAAGTGTATTTATTCATTTAACTGATAAATTTGTGTTATCTAGCTGGCTTGAATATTTCTTGATTTTACAGTAATTTGGGAAAACCTGGTAATTTTGACCCTAAATGAAGTAATAAGGGCGATTCTTAAGGCACATCCTCATCACATTTCCACATCCCGTCAAAATGAGGACTTTGAGCCGTCAGAAATTTAGCATGTATCAGCCCATTTATACAATGATTACTTTTTGTGCATACGGATTCGAACCCAGGATATGACAAAAGCCACTCCAAATAAGAATTAATAACAGTGATTATTTGTCTACAAATGTAGCCGTGGTAGCCTAGTGGTCAAGGTATTGGCTCGGATCGTGCCTGGCATGTCACGAGTTTCAGCCCAATACCACTAAAGACCGCCATGTAGGGGGACGATGCACATTAAATCTGTCAAGAGCTCAAAACGTCCTCCCGTTGGTGTGGTGTGGTAGTTAAGAGGGGGGAAGCTCAGTTGCCGTCTTCGTCACTTGACCATGGTTCAAAATAACGAGGTCCGTCGCTAAAAATCCTTGTGTAGCTAATTAGTGTGACGTTAATATTCACTCACTTATCTGGCGCTAAACCTGCAATACGACATAAGCTTCTTAAGTGACATTGGCGTATATAAACGTCTCGTTTAGCTGAAGCGTTAATTACCCAGGGCGAATATATATATATATATATATCTTTTCGAAGTACTATTTCTTCCTGAACACTGCTATCCATAGAATTTTTTCGAAGGCTTTGGAATGCAATTAAAAAGCCCTGACAGTTTTCCTAATAATTTATTTATTTTAGAGGATTTTCTTATTTATTCGTTTCCTCCCCCCACCCCAATATATAACCCCTATGTTGAAAATGGTGTTTGGAAGAGAATAGCGTAACTTTTAATCTTCAGTGAAGGGATTAATTTTTTTTTATAAACAGTACAAATTATCAAGACGTGTTAATTTTTGTATGTTTTATCTAGGACAAGCCCATGGGGTCACTGTTAATTATCAAACTTGTTCCTAATTTAGAATTGTTAAATTAATTGTAAAATGCATTGTTCCGTACTGATATATTCATAAAAGTATTATGTCAGTATGAATGTGTATATTATTTTTTTATTATGTCGGAATATATTGTTTTGTTTACTTTTAGTAATGTAATGATTTTTTAGTGTAATATTTTGGTCTCAACTTTTCAATATGCTAGCCCCCAGAGGCTTTCCCCGCAGTTTGAGAAACGCTGCATTATATGAATGTAAGATTTTACAAATCAAAAGAATAAGATGGTATATAGAGAGAAATTAACTTTCCTACAACTGAAAATGAACCTATTTTTAGCCAAAAACATGACATATTACATTGTATGATTGAAATTATTCGGATTATGATCGTATAGAGACCGAGTCAAGAACGACTGATGCCCTACCAAAGCTGTGGAACGGATTTCGAATCCAGCTTACCCACGCCTTAAAACGTTCCTGATGAAAAAGCACTGCTCATTCACATGTTTCTTATGCAATGGTAACGCTGCCTGAATTTTTGAATAAAGCTATCTCCAGACTTTCTAAGGATGAACCTAAAGTCTTATCCTAATTATAAAAATTTATCCCAAAAAATCAATTATTATAATAATGAAACTTTGTATAGTTGGATAGATCAATTGTTATGTGCACTATATCGCGCTGATGCTTCTTCAACAGTGATTTCAAGAGTGTCATTTTTAAGGTAGGCAATATTTGCAGAAATTACGTCGATTCAAAAGTAAGCCAAATGTGTGTTTCGGTTTTACGAAACGACATCGCCTACCAATGTTCAGCGTGATTTTTGAAACTAGTATGGAAGCAAGCCTCTTAATGCAAAATCAATAAATAGATGGCATGAAATATTTATAAAAATTTACAGTTTTATAAATTTTCCTAGCAGTGACAGGTCAAGTGTTAATGAAGCAACTATTGAATACGTTTGCAATCAAAAACATCACGTGAATTTTCAATGTCGCAGATAGTATTATAAGAATTCTTTGTATGTGCTTAGATTGTATTCTTATACAGAAGATCGTTCGTAATTTATGTGGAAATGATTTTAATAATTAATTTTTATATCAATAAATACCGTATTTGTTGTGACAATTTGCATCTATCTTATAGCCACGATTCATGACAATAGCTCTAGGTCGAATCTTTCATGAAAGTAAACTTTTTCTTAGTACTGTCATGCCAATTTCACTCCATTTCTCTTGAACCACTTTCCAAAGTCTAAAGTTTTGGATGCCGTCCTCCTAAGACTGGTTTTAATAAACCAGAATCACAAAATTCTATTGGAGAAGTGTATATTGATTCTAGACTTATGTATTCAAACAAGATACACTTTATTCCTGCTTCTGATTTTTAATTTGCTAAATAAGCGGCTGTGTGACGAGAGGTTTTGCATATTTGAAGCTCAACTTCAATTTGTCCTTCTATAAAAGATTGGAATTTCTTCTTTAAAAATTAGTTCTAAAATATTCTGCTGATAGTAGAGTGAATTAATTTGGGCTTTACTTGAGACTTTTTTTTTTACTTTTAATTTGCCATGTTTAGAAAATTCTGCAACTATCATGAATCCCTTTGGGAAATTTATTGTAAACTAACGAAACACTTTCGTATGTTGCCAAATTTTTATCTCGAAACGCAGACGAGAAAATGAATTACAAATTCGTTTCCAGAAGTGTAAAAGGGCAAAACATGCTGAAGAACAATTTGACGGAAGCTGGAACACCACTTAGATATTCTTCGAGCTACTATAAAGGCACACTTTGAAATTTACTGAGGGGTGTTAAATTTCTCTAGAGGGCTGAAAATATAAACAATTTTCAGGCAGGTATAATTCTTTTAAGTTTAAATTAAAACATTCGCGAATCATTTACACATTATTTATAAGGAAATGGGGCTTTATAAAAGTATAAAATGTTTAAAATATAATAATAATTTAAAAAATCATAAGCATATGAAAATAAGAAATTTTTCTATAAGAAATATTTATTAAGTTTTAAGTTGCACCTGTTATTTTCCAAAATAGTAGCTTTTATTACTAGCTATAAGTTGATTTATAAAGTTAAATGTATCTTTATTACACTTTAGTAAGATTATATTAATAGATAATAACAAATTATGTATATATTTTTAAAAAATTTAAAAAATTACATTTTCAAAAAAATTTTTTACAAAAACTTCAATATTTTAAAAATATTTTGAAATACAAAAGATATATTATTCTTAAATGATGTAGGATTTAAATAGTATGATACATTTTATAATTCTATAAAGTTTTATACATCAGAAGTTACTGTTTTAGAAAATAGCAAGCTCAACGCAAAAATTACTTAATATTTATTACAGAATTTTCATATGCTTACAAATTTTTAAAATTATGATTATATTTGAAACATTTTATACTTTTATGATGGCCTTTTTTTTATAAATAATGTGTATGAGATTCAAATTATTTAATTTAAATTTGAAAGAATTATACCTGTTTGAAAATTGTTTATATTTTCAGCCCTCTGGAGAAATTTAACATAAATGATCTTATAAATAATTCATAATATTACTTATAATGTATCCAAACAAATATATAATTTATAACATTACTATTTTATTACAGTTTGAGCATAATAAATATTAAATTAGGATCCAGACTTTTACTACACTGTATATTTATCAAGAAAATAATATCGGAAAAACAGTTGAAAAGTCAAGTTTATTAATGGTATTTATATTCAATTAAATTTTTATATAAAACAATTCTAATATCTTGCTCTTTAATTTCGTAGAAGAATCTCTTGGCAAGTATTATTTTTAAGATTTACAAAAAAAACTGTCAGAAAAATATTCTAAAAACTGCAAACCACAATGTGCGAGTACTGTTTAAGGTAGTCTCCAAATGCATTTTAGGGAAGATGAGCTTACTTAATGCATGTTCTATACAATTATCTGATATTTCTACATTATTTAGACAGAAAATAATTATTACTCTCGAGCATTAATTAAAGTATCATTAATTATAAACCTTAAATATAGTATCGTCACACTTTAAAATAATAGTTCCTCTCAACAGAGACGGGGGTTGTATATAAATTTTAAATATGTTAAAACGAGCTCTACTTGGAATTTAAGAAAATTTCTAAAAGACAAAGATGAACTAAAAATATTTATCTCAAAAATTATAAAAAAAATATCTATTTATTTCTTCATAGTTCATCTCAAGTGCATGCGAATAGTTTTCTAAAATTGCTGTGGATTACTTGAAAGTGAGCCTACATATTAAATTTATTCATTTGCTTGAAAATGTAAAAATAATCTTTGTCTGACAATTGGAAAAACTAGTATAGTTTTATTTGAATATATAGTTTATATTGTATACGCTCAGCCTGGAGAAATGAAATCATAAGAAAATACAAATGTTTAATAAATTATAATATATATACATACATATATATATATATATATATATATATATATATATATATATATATATATATTCTACATATATAATTCTTTCCTTTCCTCTTGGTACATAGTATGACAAATTACAGGTGAAGTTTGGTGCCGCAAAACTTGTTTAAACCTGCAATCCTGGTTCCTAAGGCCAGGAGTTTGTCTTTACACTCGTCCACGTCACTTGACCATGGTTCAAAATTACGTGGTCCGTCGCCAAAAGCCCTCGTGTAGCTGAACAGTGCGAGGTTAATATTCAATCAATCAATCAAACAATTGTCTTTATACTATGTGCCTTCTTCCTAATTTTAGTTATCTTAAGTATATAACTATATGTCTATTTTTATATTTTTGTTTATATATTTCTGTATATGTATATATATGTATACATTTATATATATGTGTATGTATATGTACATAGTTATATATTGAAAAAATTATATTGGATTATATATTATATATATATATATATATATATATATACATATATATATATATATATATATATATATTATAATTTATAATATCAGATATAATAAATAATTATAAACATTTTACTAAATATTGCTAAAATCAGAAATTACCAATTAATTTTATTAATAGTTATATGAATAAAGCTATTCGAAATAGTAAGGATTAATATAATTCTTAGATTAATAATAGTTTATTACTATAAATTTACTTAATTCCTAGTTTTAGTTACCAATATTGTCTAGTATTAGATAAAATTACTTATTATTATTTAAATCATTTATATCTAGTGTCACTGGTAATTTGTAACTCTCCTTTTAATTTTTATTTCCATTTTCTTATACTTTTGTTAAGAGCTACTTTTCAGCCATTCACATGCTTTGAATCTGCATGAGGGTCCAGAGTCTAGCCATAACTTATTTATTGCACTCAGATTTAGCACGGGCTCTGCATTTTTAAGTGCAATTTTTAGGTAAGTTACCTCTATCTTGTAATGTATCTAGATATTCCTATCCACTACTTTCAATAGGTTTTTGCTCAGTATTACTTACATAAAGGGGAAAGGTTGGCTGGCCAAAAAACATGCTGAACCCACTTTTATATAAATTATTTTATATTATAGCTGTTCTAAGTCAGCAATGTTTATAATACTGCAGCATCCATTTTATAATTTTAATCTTGGCTACCCAGGTGTCCTTCATCGTATGATCTTCCTACTGTCTATGTGTTTTTTTTTCCGAATGTGATTGATGAATATTTATTTCTTGTTTGTAGAAAATTAGACTATATATATATATATATATATATATATATATATATATATATATATATATATATATATATATATTCAAATGGGCTGCATATTGGCAACTTAGCTTTTGCAGACCCCAAATATGAGAACCATTTCATCGTGGCACCATCTAGTGAGGGCCACAATACCAAATTTGGACGCTCGGATTAATTTCTTAATTTAAACTATCGTTGGATGCTGGATAATTTTTTTAAAAAAACAGAGCCAAATTGATACTCAAAGGATTTTTTACATGCCACATAATCATCATAAAACGATTTTGTGTCGAGGATTTTCGGACCCAGAAAATCTATCGGCACCAGCCGGATTCAAACCTGCAACCTTGGACTTACGAAGCAGGCAGTTCACCTCTGAGCCACGGGAGCCAACTGAGAGAAATTTATTAATTTAAAAAGTGACTACGAATGCAAGTCATTATCATGCTACTTTATGGTTTCACTTTTTTTAGGAAATACGAATTTTATTGCAACAAATATAGACTGATGTTATACGAAAATTTTAGAAGGTTAGAAAGTCAAAGAATTAAATGAAAAACACTCAGACAGAAAAGCTCGTAGGATTTACTTTTGACATTTAATACTAAAATTGAGTTAAAATCTAATAAAAAAAAAGGATTTCTCTAAATTATATAAATTCAACTGAAATAACAAACGTAAATATTTTAAGGGCCTTAAAATAAGACATTAAAACGTAAACATCTTCAGACATTTCTTTTTATTTTTGCACTTCTAACAATATATTGTTTAATCTGATGTTATTAAAAAATCGACTTTAAAGAAATAAATATATAAAAAGCACAATATCCAGATTGTATATAGTGAAATGATTTTTATTCGATTAAGAACAGATTGGGAGGGGAGGGGGGTTCATCCTCGGAATTTTGTCTGATGGAGACATCTGCGATTCTTTTGGGAATTGTCTTACCACTGTACATATTTCTCTTACGAAAAAGAATTTTGAAAATTAAAAATCTGACGTAAATAGAAGTATTTTCCTTTTACAGGTAATTACTCTTACAGACGTGAAAGTGTTTGAAATTTTTCTGCCTGGATCCCTAATCACACTGTTTTCTTTTTATAGTAGTAAAAACTTTGCTTCGAATGAATGTTGTGCATCACCTCAGAATACTGAGAAAAATGTTTTTCTTCTGCTTTCAAAGTGTTGGATCCTATAATAATTATATTTTTGATAAATCAATTTTTTTCAACGTCAGGAAAATATAGATACAAATAATTTTGAAAAAGCAACAATGTATATGCTTTGGATAAAAAATTATGAAATTACAGTCGGATCTCCATATTACAAAACTCTTTTTAGCGAATTTTTCCATTTCACGAACTTTTTTCTTGAACCAAGAGCATATTACAATTTTCTTCGTAAAATAACCTTCAAATAGCGAAATGAATATTCTATGTAACGAATTTTTTCTCTTGGGATTCGATATTTTTGTCCCTATTTTTAAAATATTTCAAGAAATTTGGAAATATATTTTCTTTAAAAGCATTGCATAATGATTAATTACATTGAATAAGTTTTATCAATGGCTCAACTCCCCGAGAGCAATAAAATTTATGTAATTTTTCAAGCAAAAAACTCAAATACATTTAATCAGTAATCAAATTTAAGGACCTTTGTGATAATCTATGCTTAAAATTGGTGGTTGTAAAAACAAAATGTATGCTGATAGTTGCTTTCATGCATAAAATTACAAAATATCATTACAATTGATCAATTTTAATATATTTCTTAAATGTTGAAAATACAGTGTATTCCTGGACATTTTTTTCCTTGTAGGTTACTTTTTTTAGGTGGGACGTATAAAATAAAGAAATATTAATTTACAAAAAAGGTCTGAATCTTTACTTTTTTATTAATGTGTAATGTTTATAAACTTAAAATATGTTTTATGTGCTTTAAAAAGATTACTAAAAGAGGAATTTCTGCACAACGAATTTTCCGCATAACGAACTTTTTTTCTGGATTTCGCTACTTCGTCAAATAGAGGTTTGACTACATTTACTTTAAAGTGATTACGTTTGTGAAGCAATTATTTTGAAAAGCGTATAAATAGATAATTTATTATGTATTATCAGTTGAATTAGAATAAACATATAAAATTGCTTTAAGAATATTGTTACAGTTAAATTTATTTAAATGCAATTTTTTGGCAAGCCATGAAAGAAAAAATGACATATTTTCAAAACATTATGAAAAATGCTTCTATAATAATAATAATTTGCCTATAAACAGCTACGACTTCTATACGCGGGCTGAACAAGGATTTTTGAAAAACTGGCATTGCTTTCAGAGTTGCTCTCTGTAATTGATATTTTTAACAAAAAAATAGTAACTGACATTTTTTGTAAAAGTTCATGTACACTGATATGTTGAAATATACATAAATTCATTTCTAAATTATATCTCTTTCCTAAATTCTATTTCGAAATCAGCTTTGAAGTAATAGTTATACACTGAAGAACCCAAAAAAAAAAAAAACTGGTGCAGGCATGCGAATGCAAAAAAATAATAAAAAAAACATGGAACCAATCGGAGTACGCCGCTGCGGTCGTCAAGGCCTATATAAGACTGTAAGAGCGACCCCCAGGGTTCCGTTCTCCTAAATTATCAGCGTGAGCTAGAGGTGTAGGAATAAATGAATAACTAGAAGCTGCCATAATCTTAATATTACTTTATTAAGATCTTAACTTAAACCTTTAATTAATTAGATAATAATATAATATGTGAGAGAATCTACGGTGATTAAACACACAATATATAATACTGAAATAACGTAACTCGGACCAATATCAATAACTAACTCGCCCAAGCTCAATTTTAATGTAATCACAGATCCGAATATTAAACTTGTAACTCCTACCTTAAGATATCCGACTACGTTCGGAGACTTTTTTTTTAAGTTTTCAAAACATCCCTAATATTTTTATATTTTTAGTTTCACTTTTATACACAATAATAAAAAGTACAGTTAGAAATAATATATGTACATAAAAATTTGCAAAAATTAAAATTTTTAAAGAAATTTTAATCAAATTTTGGAATTTTTTCAAACACTCTATTTTTTAAAATATTTTATATTTTCCATAAAATATTGCTGCAATACATTTTTAAAACACATTTCTAGAGAATGACCTACAAGTGTTAAATTACTTCTTTTGAATCAAAGGTTATGGCCAGTCGAGCTTGCGAACTAGGAAATTCAATCAAATTATCGTAACTTTCAGAAAGAAATACAACTATAAAATAACTAAAAATTGTTCAATTTCTTAGCTTGTAGATCATTCTCTAGATAATACCAATAACAACATTTGTGTAAAATTTCATACAAATATCTCTAATAGTTTTTTAGATATCATGTTTGAAATATCATGAAATTTACAAAAAAAATGGTTTTGAGAAAAATGCATTTAAACTTTATAAAATCAATTTCAAAACAAAATATGACAAGTATATTACTAAAACTCTCCTGATTTATAATTAACACTCCCACTCTTTGAAAGTTTGTTAAATTTTTTTTTCTTACTTTGGGCCTCCTTTTTTTCTGGTTGATTTTATAAAAGGCAAAGAATGTTGTTTCGAGTCACCGACTCGAAAGATGTCAACAAATCTCTCATCACGCAGTATATAATTCCCTGCATTTATGCCAAATGCTTTCAAAATACCTATAACACATCAATGAAAGCTTTTTTAAAAATAATGACGGTAATATATGGGTACCCAAAGAAAATGCTTTTAGCTCGATAAAAGTTTCTTTCAAAATGATTTGCCAGAAACAGGCGTTAAATGATACATTTTTATTTGTGTCTTACCGTGGAGGATATTTTATAATAACTGCGTATCACTCTGCTTTGTGTACACAGGTTTAACAATATTTTAAAGTTTCACAGAAATACATACAATTTTTCTGTTTATTGTTTTCTGGTATCGTTTCCTCGTTGATAGTCACACCAGTTCTCAGCTCAAATCGGGCACGGCCCTATATGGGTTTCTCCTGCTGGAGCAACAGTGAAAAAAATACTGCTATTGTAGCACTTAGCATAGCTTTGGCGTGATTGGTGTTAGTGCTAAAACAGTGTAGAATTTTATTAAACATAACATTGATAAGTTTTCCTTCTCACCGAGGTTTTTCTCGCCTTTTTTAAAAATTTTCTTTTCCGACTACTCAATCTTTCTTAGAAGTATCTTATGCACTCATATGATGACATTGTTGACACCATACACATTTTTAACAGAAAGGTATCCTTGGAATCACCATCACAAAAGAAATACATATTTTTAAGATTTCGTAGTGCAAAAACATACAAAGATTTTGTACGCACTATGTTTGAAGTAAATCCCAGATGATTGCAGGAACACGCATGTATGACTGGACTTTATAGAATTCTAAAAAACTTTGATAACATTTCCAAATCTAGAATTTCCCAGTGTCACACACAATGTATAAAGTTTCTATAGAAACCACATTTAGCAATGAATGTCCATGTGTCTCTGCCGTCAACGGATATTCCACATTCTTCAACTGACATTTTGAAACATTTTATAATTATTTTCGCTTAAAAAGCAGTGTCGTTCATGGCATCTTTAGCCGTTGGTGTAGAAGCACAGACAAGACTTTCTTACACAAAGTCTAAATGCTCCTTTTTGTCATACAAGGCCAGTTCAGCTTAGCACATAGCTTTTCCCAGGTAAATATCATCTTTCAATCACTCACCTTCTAAAAATAGGTTGCAAATTAATAACACTTTGCTTTTTTAGCTTTTCAGTAGCTGAAAAAAGGACGATAAAACTTTAATCGGAGCATTTTTGAAGTCACATTAGAAGTCAGTCCAAACATGTAATCTTCATGCAGGTACAGATTGTTCTCAAAACAATTGGAGAAACACAAACTTGAAAACACACTTTCAATTTAAATAAAATATTATATTACCTCTTAATGTTCCACTAAAACATTCTTTGTTCTGTGAAATTACCTTTACTTATCCCAGTTTTCGTTCATTACAAGTTTGAGCACTTCAAGTCAAGAACATTACAAGTCAACACTTCTACTGTTTTTGTAAATGTCTCACCAGCATAGTTGCATTTTCAAGAGGTTAATTTGATTCATTTTTAACCCTTATAAGCAGATAATATCAAAAGCAGAATGTTCAGAAACAATTAACAATTAAAAATAGTACAATT
>BMAU01003850.1:0-38978 GCA_019973935.1 Trichonephila clavipes
TATAAGTGAAATTAAATGGATTTAGTGAAACGTTCAATGTGTATATACTGTTCATTGTTGAAAGTGTTTTATTATTATTTGAATCGTTTAATTGAAGAATCATTATGCAGTACAATAGTGAGTACTAAATAAATATACTAATATTTTTAAAATAAAAAATAAGAGAAAATTATTTTAAATACTCATATTTATTTTGGCGCTTGAAAATTTTATATTATTTAAAATAATTTTAAATCTTTGTATTTATTCTGGGTTTGAGAAAATTTTGCATTATTTATTTTTTAATATTTAACCTCTGCAATGCATCACGCAATCCGGATTAGTATTTCACAGTGGCTCAGGCGTTTTCTTACTACTGTGATAAAACAGACGTCTAGTTGTTCAATCATATTTTTATCGTGGATTTTGAATTTAAAAACTTTATAAAATCTAATAATATTTCAAGACGTTTAAAATATGGTTATTAATGCAAAATTATAGTTTATCACCTTATAAAGAGTGTTTTTTTCCAGGTATAGAAATTTAAGTTGGCATTACTATCCAAGATGGCGACCGATTTAACAGCTGTCAAGTGATTTATTCTCAGTTTGGTTTGGCAATTCCTCATGAATAGACTCAACGCTTTTAAATTCGTCGAATGGGCACAAAACGAGATTGCCGTTGTTCCCGATTTTCATAAGAGAATTTTGTTTAGCGATGAAGCGCACTTCTGCTTGAATGGCTACGTCAACAAACAAAACTGCCGCATTTGGAGTGAAGCTAATCCACAAGTGTATGTCGAAACACCGTTACATCCAGAAAAACTGACTGTTTGGTGCGCTTTATGGGCTGACGGACCACTTCTTCAAAAACGATGAAGGCCACAACGTTACAGTCAATGATGATCGGTAGAGAGCCATGATTACTAACTTTTTCATTCCTGAATTGAACAATCATGATGTCCAGGAGCTGTGGTTCCAACAAGACGGCGCAACATGTCACACAGCTCGTGCCACAATCGATTTATTGAAAGACACGTTTGGTGACCGCCTAATTTTACGTTTTGGACCTGTGAATTGGCCTCCAAGATCTTGTGATTTAACACCGCTAGACTATTTTTTGTGGGGCTATGTAAAGTCATTGGTCTATGCGGATAAGCCACAAACGCTTGACCATTTGGAAGATAACATTCGCCGTGTTATTGCCGATATACGGCCACAAATGTTGGAAAAAGTCATCGAAAATTGGACGTCCAGATTGGACTACATCCGAGCCAGCCGTGGCAGTCATATGCCAGAAATCATATTCAAAATGTAATGCCACAAGATTATCTTTCGAATAAAAAAAATTCATGTCAATCGAATAATACATCGTTGTTTTATTGCAATTTATTCTATACCTCTAAAAAAACACCCTTTATCATTAAAATCTTTAGTTTAAAATCATGAAAACCGCGCGTGGCTCCGACTTTAGTTTCATTAAATATTTTATTTTATTTAAAAATTTAATATTTCTAAAATTTTGGATTGGTAGAACAAGAACACCTCTAAATACTTCAGAAACAGATAAACAACATAAAAGATCAACAAGTCATCGAGAAGAACTAACGTTAGATTTGGAAAGGCTACAATACAATATACTACAAATGGTCACCAAAACTTTTCTAGAATTCATGTCCAACAAGAAAGGATTATCGATATTTTCATTCAATTGTCAAAGTTTGCATGCGCATGCAGCTGACCTAAAAAATGATGCTATCGTAAAAAAGTCAAATGTTCTGCTTTTGTCAGCAATTCGTATGAAAAACGAAAAACCACTTGATATTCCAAATTTCAACTTTGTTGTGTAAGTTCTAAAATTCCGAAGTTCCAGCAGCCGGCGTAACTATTTATCACAATACTCTAGATACGTCACGCTTCATTACTTCACATATGGTCATACATACTAAATTCACTAGAAGCATTGATATTAATGTTTCTGATATAGACGAAATATGCGTTGCTCGTTGCGATTACGAGAATGGGTAATACATATTAATGGTTGCCGTTTATATTTCGCCTTGAAAATCTATGGGGCAGATACAATAATTTTTAATCGAAAATTTGATGATGTATACCCGGGGTGTCCAGCAAGTGGGCCATCGACTCTTTTTAAAGAAATTTTAAATATCAGATTTTTAAAGTTTTTTCATTTTGAAATATATTTAAGGTGGACCTTTTATATATATATATATATATATATATATATATATATATATATATATATATATATATATATATATATATTATAATAAAATAAAAATGAAGAAGCACTAGAACCTACAGTGCTAAAGAAGTAAGAAATTGGAATTCAGCAGACACAACAAATGTAGATACAAAAAAGTCATTGGACTAAACTGGAGACCTATTATGATTTCTAAAGCAGTCGCTGAATTAGGCCAGCGAAATAGGGTTAAGCAATGCTTTGTGGATCCAAACTTCCCCGTATAGCAGAAATTTTCGACATAATAGGAAAAAAAACAAGTTGAAAAGTTAAGCCTAATACAACACGTGGATGTAGAACCTAATAAAATCGTAAAGAGAAATTGAGAAAAGAGAACAATAGTGAATCTAACAAGGAGAGGAATAATGAAAAAAATTTGCATAGAAAATATTAGGAAAAGCTTACTTGTAAAACAAAAATCCTGAGATGAAAAATACAACCTACTGCAATGAGATCCTACGTGAAATGGCGAAAAAGATTGAAACGCCAGTGCAGGAAGGAAAAAACCGTGGCGCCATCTGGATAGTTATTTTGCAATTAAACTAGCCACAAACATAAATAACTAATTAAACAAAACATAAGAAGTTTTAAATAAAATAAAGAACAATGTTCAGAATAGATAGTATCAAATAGAAATATATTAAAGTAAATTTACTTAGATGAATAAATACTAGAAATTTATATTGCAAGTAAATTAAACGCATAAAATATTTTAAAATATTTTTTAAAAATAAACTAAAAAGGAAGAGGGAAGAAATATTAAATAAAATATCGAACTGAGATAAAACTAGAATTAATTAGAAATAGAAATATATTTAAAAATAAATTTACTAAGATAATTGTATTCTAAACAATTATTGCAGAATTTCACAAAATTATTATGTATTAAAATTTTATCAGTAACTAAATCATTGTTTCTTTTTATTAAATTTAAGATAATATTTTTAAATATTGATAGGTGTAAGTTACTACCCAAGAAAAGCATTTTTATAATGTTAAAATCAAACGAGTCTCTTTTATCAAAAATATTACTTGAAAGCAAATTATTCTTAACGTTTAATTGAAGGTCCAAAAAGTTAGCTGACTCATTATTATAATTATTTTTTAATAATTTTAAATAGTGGGGGAAATATATACATTGTAATAGTGGGGCAGGCAAATACATTGTAGATATTGTGTGCGTGCGTGTGTGTGTGCAATGTTTTTACCTGCTACCTGTTCTTGTTTTAAAACAAATCCTTTTTGATAATAGAAATGTCCTTTAGATTAAAATAGATTTATATTTTATCAAACAGTTACAATTAATTTAACTATAGTAAATTACTTTTTTAATACATTTCGAATTGCATTATGCATATCATTTACTATAGATGGTACATGATTCTCTGTGTGTGCGACTTTCGCTTCTCCTCCTCCTTTTCTGTTTGGAGTGCCCAAAAAGCAAGAGTCAGTCAAAGATGTTTTTTAAAGTTTAAAAAAAATATTCAGGATGAGAAAGATAAAGGAAAATGTATACTTAATCATTTGCTAATGATAGCACTATCAAATTTCAACAATGAGTAACGAAAGTTCACTTCAATCGGAACACCGTAATTTTCAAGAAAATGGCAACACACTGTAATATTTTAAACATTGTTTGATAATTTGATTATTTTATTATGTAAACATTATTATATTATCTATGTCTGCATACATGAAAAATAATGAAAGCAATAGTAATAATTCATTCTGTTTTAAATTTTCACTCCAATAAATGTTTTCTTATTTATACAAATCTGATATGAAGGTGCATATTTTTATGTGTGACCCGCAAGATTATAATGTTTTCCCGGTGATTTTAAGTCGGGACTTGAATATTAACTTTGTAGATGATAAAAATCTACCACTAATTTAATTTCGAAATGAAACACTTCATTTAAATGTGTCCAATGATCGAAAACTCAGTACTAGAAACCATAAAAGGACGGTCGATGCTGTTTTTCGCGATACTTAGAAGGAGAGGGCACGACTAAGAAAATTCATTTTGGAACGAGACTTTGTGTAACATTAGTACTGCTATAGGGTATTTAAACCCCAATGTAATTCCGCCGAATGGCCAGTCAATTCTGAGAAAACAGCGTGCGAATTTCATACTAATCTTATATACAAACTAGCTGGTATACCCGTTCTTCGCACGAGTGAATTGAAAAATTAAACAATACAGACTGAAGAATAAAGGAGTTTTTAATGAGTTAATTTTACGGGAATTGTAAATTAAACAAAAAAAAGCTTTTTGCATACCTCGGCTGAATAAAAAAAACCATGTTTGCTAAATTTTAAGTCTGTAGATATAACAGCTGATAAAAAAGATTTATTTTTAATTTACAACGCCACGTAACTCTCTTGTGCGTCGATTTTTGAAAACACCTTCCTTCTGCTCAGCAAAAATAATACATTGTTACAAATTTGTGTAATAAACGCTTAAAATAGTGTAAATAATGTATATCTGGGTGTGTAATACGTTAATATTAAATTTTTCTATATACAATATTGAAAAATCTTTCTATATGCAATATTAAATTTATTGAACAATTTCTATATACAATATTCAATTTAATGAACAATCTGTCTATATACAGTATTAAATTTATTGAAAAATCGCTCTATATGCAATATAAAATTTATTGAAAAGTTTCTCTATATACAATATTAAATTTAATGAACAATCTCTCTATATACAATACTAAATAATTGAACAATCTCTCATATATAATATTAAATTTAAAGAAAAATCTTGCTATATATAATATTAAATTTATTGTGAAAAATCTTTCTATGTAAAGGGTGTTTATTTTAGAAGTATAGAACTTTAAATTGCAATAAAACAACGATGCATTATTCGATTGACATGAATTTTTTTTATTCGAAAGATAATCTTGTGGCATTACATTTTAAATATGATTTCTGGCATATGACTGCCACGGCTGGCTCGGATGTAGCCCAATCTGGACGTCCAATTTTCGATGACTTTTTCCAACATTTGTGGCCGTATATCGGCAATAACACGGCGAATGTTATCTTCCAAATGGTCAAGCGTTTGTGGCTTATCCGCATAGACCAATGACTTTACATAGCCCCACAAAAATAGTCTAGCGGTGTTAAATCACAAGATCTTGGAGGCCAATTCACAGGTCCAAAACGTGAAATTAGGCGGTCACCAAACGTGTCTTTCAATAAATCGATTGTGGCACGAGCTGTGTGACATGTTGCGCCGTCTTGTTGGAACCACAGCTCCTGGACATCATGATTGTTCAATTCAGGAATGAAAATGTTAGTAATCATGGCTCTATACCGATCACCATTGACTGTAATGTTGTGGCCTTCATCGTTTTTGAAGAAGTACGGACCAATGATTCCACCAGCCCATAAAGCGCACCAAACAGTCAGTTTTTCTGGATGTAACGGTGTTTCGACATACACTTGTAGATTAGCTTCACTCCAAATGCGGCAGTTTTGTTTGTTGACGTAGCCATTCAACCAGAAGTGCGCTTCATCGCTAAACAAAATTCGCTTATGAAAATCGGGAACAACGGCAATGTCGTTTTGGGCCCATTCGACGAATCTACGCCTTGCTTGATGATCGTTTTGATGAATTGCCAAACCAAACTGAGAATAAATCACTTGACAGCTGTTAAATCGGTCGCCATCTTGGAAAGTAATGCCAACTTAAACTTCTATACCTGGAAAAAAACACTCTTTACAATATTAAATTTACTGAAAAATCTCTCTATATACAATATTTGGTGTACGATTTTCTTGGGCTAAAAGAACAACACTGGTGGCAGCCCTCGCACGTGAGCATGTCACGTATGGGAAAAGCAACCCTTAGTTAAATCTATGCCAGCTTTGCTTAACGTTTGCCCTTGTGACTTGTTAATTGTCATAACAAAGCTGACATTGATAGGGAATTGCAGTCTTCTGAATTCAAAGGGGAAATTCTTCGATGGTATTATGGGAATTCCTGGTATAAAAACTATCTCACCTTTTCCGCATTCGGATATTATACGACCTTCTATAACGTTTTTTTGCAATGACACTACTCGCAGCCTAGTGCCATTGCAAAGTTTTGGTGGGTTTGAATTATGGAGTAGTATGAAGGGCACACCAATCTTAATTTCTAGTTTGTGAGGAGGTAGACCAGACACACTTATACTGTTTAAAAATTCTGTTGGATAATTAACCGCTTCTTCCAGATTGCGAACTGTATTGATGGAAAGGTACGTTTGTGATTCGCCAGGAATCTTATCTAAGATGCGCTGATTAAGAACAGAGACCTGGTCATTTATAGTTGCTAAAATTGATCATTCACACAACCATGAATCTTCTTTTATATTGAGATCATGAACATCATCAAAAATACTATGTATTAAAGTTTCAGTGTCCGCCACAACCTGACAAAGACCGGTAGGTAGTTCTATATCATGAGTACTATTCACTTCTGGACACTTAGCCGGAACAAACAGACAGATAGACAGACAAAATTTTCAAAACTTGATTTTTTTAAATAAGTACCGTATATACTTTTAAATGCATTTAGTAAAAAACTGTTAATTTCAAACTACAAACACACTTCAATTCAATTTATTTATATATATTAAAAGGATTTGAGATTTTCTTTTAGGTATAGCTAAAGGGTGTATAAGAGTGCCCTTTTTCACCTAAAACTTAATTAAAAATACTTATATTAGGAACAACTACCTAAGTACATAAATAATAAAATAACCTATAAGAATTTATCGATTTCAAAGTAAATAAAAAACTGAACTATTTCCATGAAAGAAAACCTAACGACGTTTAACATTGATTTCTAATTATTAGAAAACAGTGAAAATGCAACGAAACAAATTGAATTAAGAACGGAATGGTAGAAAAATAAAAATACTTTGTGACTTGAGAAACTGTTATTCTTTGATTTCAATATAAATATTACGCAATATAAATATTATTCAATTAAATATATTGTGTATATATTATGCAGGATAAATGAAGTTATTTACAGTTTCAATAAACTTACTTAGTTTAAGGGTGTAAGTGCACTTTTTCACCTAAAACATAATTAAAAATATTTATTTTAGAAACAACCTACCTACGTACTTAACTAAATAAAACAACCTGTTGGCTCTGCGATCGCCACCCCCCACCGCACACTCACACTTGTACAATGTATTTTGTATTGTGAATTTATTTTCTTTGTATGTGCTGTTCAGTACTAGTTACTTTATATTTGATTATTATAAAGAATAGTTTCTGTCTGTACATAGAGTCCCCTTACTCAGGGATTGTACTCCCCGGGACGTTCAGTCTTTTAGAAGGAGGCAGTGTTACAAATTTTGTGTAAATAGTGTAAATAGTTTGTATTTGAGTGTTTAATGCATTTATATTACTCTATGTTACATTTATTTCATGTTAAAATTGTACTATTCACGAGCAATGTCGCCCCTTACGTTATAATGGCGATTCAATGAGAATTTGGCGAAATCTTGGCGGTAGAGCCAAGTTGGCATCATTTTTGGCTACCAAGTTGACGGCCAATTTGGCGACTTAGGCGACCATTTTGGCGTCATTGGCGAGTTCGGAACCCTCTGGAATCTTCTAGAAAGTTGTAGATCTCTCCCACTGGTGTCACGTTGAATGACACGAGTGGTTATATTTCTGGAAGTTTCTGTCCGGCCTATAAAAAGATGCTTGCCGGTACGGCGATGAGTCTTGATTAAGCCAGCGAGTAGTGAGGATTGTTTTGACTAGCGATTAGCTCGGCTGTGCTTGTGAATGATCTTTACGTACGTGTATTTTTTAAACACTGGTGTTTGTGTTTGATTGCTGTTGAAGGTGTGAAGACCTTCGAATATTTACCCTGTAAATATTGCTGCTTAATCCTGCATTTAAAGGATTGGATTTTCGATAATAAATTCACTTCGCTCTTAAAGAACTATTTATTTTCTTTGTGATTGTTTTGCATAAAATCCTCGAATCCGGATCTACGTAACAATATGTATAGATTATTTTCTCCCTGATGCAGTCGCCGTGGCATGATTATCAGCGTATCGGAGTACTATCCAAAAAGGACCGGGATTCGATTCGCGCGAGCACCAACTTCATTTTAATTTTTTTTCTCCAATTTATTTTATTATTTATTTTCAGAATTAAAAAAAATTATTTTTTAAAAAAGATTCATTGACTTTTAAATGATATTCTATATAATTATAGTAACTATTTTACTTTTTTAAGAAACAAAACAACTAATAGTTATGATAATAATACTTATAAATAAAATATGAAATAATAACAGTGATGAATTTTTTATCTTCCTAGCATTCAAACAATAAACTGTGTTTTTTTCATTTGCTGGATCAAAGATATCTAATAAGCATATTAAAGTTTTGATTTTGAATGATGTCAGATCGCTAATTGGAAAATCGCTTAAAAATTATATTTTAAAAAATGTAAAGCGAATTTCGAGAAAATGTGCGTTAAAGGCGTCAATCAGGCTTTGGGCGCCACAACAGTTCGGGGGTGTACGTTACGCCACTGATTAGCATTTATTATGAAATGGAAAATTTGGCATAAATCAAATTGTAAGAATTTCCGAAAAATTGGTTAGCTTCAACAAAATTTTCCTTGATGCAGGACCGTAGATCCGATTTGATAAACTTCAGAGCTACGAATAGTCTTTTCACACCAACTTGAGCAGGAGGAAGTGTTACAATGTTTAGGATACTTCTTTTAACTTTTAAGGATAGATTTGTAAAAGTTCTAAAAGAGATGGTTTGCATAAGCGATCATATTTCTCTACTTCTTCAAGTAGAAATTTTATTTGTATTTTTTAATTTTTATGTCTAAAGGCTCTTCGTTCTTTATTTCTATTCGTTTTGTCTCTTAGCCCTTTCAGTATTGTCCTAATATTTCTCAAAACTTAATTCGTAACAAACATAAATAAAAATTATATTCACTTTATCAATAGTTTTTTCAATCCACTTTAATCTCATTTCCGATTTAAACTGTTCAACAGAAACTGGAGTCGATGTATTTTAATGCGACTCCAACTCCTTTTACCCATTAATCTGTCCGACTCCGATTTCAAGTACAAATCCAGACCCCTGAGTGGTACACGAATTGTTAATATAACGATAGACCATTTTTAATATAAACTTAACATAATAAGTAAAGAGTTATAAAATATAAGTGGTTGTGGGTTTCGAAGGTAACAATAATTGCCTACAATCATTTGCATATACATTTTATCACCAGACAAGTTTTAAGCAGTTACTTCTGTATAAAACTGTTTTCATTATCAAAGTTTATTGAGAATAAAAAACAGTTATATAAAGAGTGTTTTTTTCCCGGAATAGAAGTTTAAGTTGGCATTACTTTCCAAGATGGCGACCGATTTAACAGCTGTCAAGTGATTTATTCTCAGTTTGGTTTGGCAATTCATCATGAATAGACTCACGCCTGAACAACGCTTTCAAATTCGTCGAATGGGCCCAAAACGAGATTGGCGTTGCTCCCGATTTTCATAAGCGAATTTTGTTTAGCGATGAAGCGCACTTCTGCTTGAATGGCTAAGTCAACAAACAAAACTGCCGCATTTGGAGTGAAGCTAATCCACAAGTGTATGTCGAAACACCGTTACATCCAGAAAAACTGATTGTTTGGTGCGCTTTATGGGCTGGTGGAATCATTGGTCCGTATTTCTTCAAAAACGATGAAGGCCACAACGTTACAGTCAATGGTGATCGGTATAGAACCATGATTACTAACCTTTTCATTCCGGAATTGAACAATCATGAGCTGTCCAGGAGCTGTGGTTCCAAAAAGACGGCGCAACATGTCACACAGCTCGTGCCACAATCGATTTATTGAAAGACACGTTGGGTGACCGCCTAATTTCCCGTTTTGGACCTGTGAATTGGCCTCCAAGATCTTGTGATTTAACACCGCTAGACTATTTTCTGTGGGGCTATGTAAAGTCATTGGTCTATGCGTATAAGCCACAAACGCTTGACCATTTGGAAGACAACATTCGCCGTTTTATTGCCGATATACGGCCACAAATGTTGGAAAAAGTCATCGAAAATTGGACGTCCAGATTGGACTACATTCGAGCCAGCCGTGGCAGTCATATACCCGAAATCATATTTAAAATGTAATGCCACAAGATTATCTTTCGAATAAAAAAAAATTCATGTCAATCGAATATTACATCGTTGTTTTATTGCTAGTTAAAGTTCTATACCTCTAAAAAAAACACTCTTTATATAAGTAGTATGGGTTTGATGGTTGTCAGACAAAAAGTGCCTTTCTCGAGATGATGGATGTCAGATGAAAAATCTTAATTGATATAGAATCAAAAATTAAGAACAACATTATACTTACAATATGTTCTCTATATTCTAAAAAGTGGATACGAAATAAAAAAAAAATTATCTGCATACGGGGAGTAGAACGGCTGTTGCTTTAAAGTATCCGACTACGTTCGGAACCGTGATTTTAAAAAAGCATATAAATGGATATTTTTGTGATATTTAGTGTCACTTAGATTAGAATACATGTATAAAATTGTTTTAAGAACATTTTAACAAAAAAAACTATTTAAATACAATATTTTGGCAAAGAATTAACTTAGAATAATCTTTTTTCAAAATGCTCACCTTTTATAAAAAATACTTTTTACATAATAATATTTTGTGTACATAAAGTAAAGACTTCTCCAAAGTATCGGAATTATTTTTTTAAAAAAAATTCACATTATTTTCAGAGTTACGGCCAATTGAAATAATTATCGGCGTTTTTTTTTCTTAAAATTGCTCCCCTCTGTTGTCGTAAAACATGGATAAACCCGCTTCTAAGTTATATATTTCAAAAATTCTAGTTGAACCTCTGTACAGAAGGCTGAGCTATATGCAGGGAAAATATCAAAATAATAGAAGCATTTTTCCCAAAAGGAGAATATTTTGAAAACGGGTCATTCTATGTTCATTTTTTGTCAAAATATTGTACTTAAATAATTTTTTTTGTAATATTATTTTTAAAACAATTTTATATACATTTTCTAATCTAAGTTACTCTAAATATCATTAATATTATCCATTTATACGCTTTTGCAAAATCCTGGTTCCGAACGTAGTGGGATACCTTAACCGACTCTTGGAGACGAAATAAAAGAAGTATTATATAGATTGCTTTTCTTCCATCTACGAGAGACTGATGCATCATAGTCTCTGTCATATGCAACTTCGAACTGCTATTGTGAATGCGATTGAGACGATCATGTCTCTTGAATTTCCATGTGAACCCTAATGAGAAAGGGAGATTCCCCTCGTTTTTTATTTATACAGAGGTCTCACCTAATTCACATTATTTGCATTGTCATGATATTCCATTACGTTGCAATTGTTGAATTATGTCCTACTCCTCTGTGAAAATTCAAGCTATATATAGCAGAATAATAAAAGATGTTTTTTCCCCATTTAATGGAAATTAGTTATTCAAAAAATAACATCTACCTTGATACCCCCCCCCTCTCCTTTCCCCTTAAAAACATTATTTAGTGTATACATGCATGTATTTCTCAAAGGCTGGTGCGCTGTAGGCGTAAAAGAAATTAAGTAATTTTTTCGTTTAAGCCATTAATAAAATTAATCAATTATAACTACTGGAAAACATTGAACAAATTGGATTTCTTTTCCTTCATTGAACCTGAGCTGAAAAACTTTGTAGCGTCATATAATGTTTCGAAATTCATATTCATATTGTAACATTTGCTCATTAGCAGAGAACTCTCCCCAACTATACTTGTCAAGATTGACGTACGGAGTGAACAAGTTATAAAGATGGGAAATTGTATCTCCGACAAAAGACCAGCTATTCTTTGCTCATGCGTAGGGCATAACACATGTGAACACATTTGATGACGCAACACTTTTTTTACAAGCTTTTGCTTAACTTACAATGCAAATTGTTCGGGTGGAGTCTTGCAACTCAATTTTGAAGCTGATATCTTCAACCGATTGAGCTGAAATTTTATATACACGTTTAGTTTGGATGACAATGCATGTTTTGACCATTTATATTCGTATATCGCAATTAGTTAAAAAGATATCAATTAAAGTAATTTGTTCGGGGGAAATCTTGCAACTCAATTTTGAAACTGATGTCTTCAACCAATTGAGGTGAAATTTTGTATACACATTTAGTATGGATGACAATACATGTTTTGATCATTTATATTCTGATTTAAAAATATTTATTAAAAACCTTTTACCCCTGTTAGCTTTTTATTCTGTACAGCAGCTTATCGGATTGAGCTTTAAAAAGTTCCGATTTTTCGACCCTTTTTAAAAAACCATCTCATTCTTTCTATCAAACTGAGACAAAAAATAATTACGTAAACGGAAATATCATTTATTTCGCCACGATACGGTATAATTATTTTTTTAAAAAAAATGATATTTTCTAATTTTTACGATTTTTCCTAAATTGAGTCAAAATCGATGTGTTTTCATGAAAATGATTTCTAAATCGTTCCGTATGAATTTTTTTCATGTTAATGAATAGATATTCTGCACTGAGAAAGTTCAGGCTTTTCTCTTTTAGAATCTTTCATTTGAAAAATAAAATGCCGATTTTTTTTTATGGTTTATCAAAAAAAAATACTCATTTTTTTAATAAAACATTTAAAAACTTTGTCGTTTTTAAAGATACTCGCATGAAAATATTTCTTCGTTTGTAGAATAGTATTATCCAAATTCTGCACAAAGATTGAAAAAATTGGTTTAAAATTACGGATTTTAAAAAAAAAATTTGTTTTTCGTGTTTAATATAGTATTATAGTAAAAGCCAAAAAAATGAGTTTTAATATTTTGATTAATTTTGCTTTTTCCAATGCTGTTTTGGTCTTACAGTGATTATCCCTCTTTTCCATTATCCTCTTGTTGCGGCCCGAGTAATATATCTATCATATGTATGTGGTCTGGCGCGAAAAAAGGTTGAGTACCCCTAAGCTGGACTGTTCAAAATTAACCGGCAAATGACCTTACAACAATGATGCATTGAATCAGATGAACAGACTGAGGAACCTCTGTCCAGTGATAACTAAAAAGTAAAAAATAAATTAAAATTAAAAAAAAACTTATTTAAAAACAAGCTTTTATTTAAATGCTCTAAAAAGAATAAGCTAAACTTTTCTTTTAAAACTCTTTTTTTCTATCAACTTAAAACGTCATTACACAATTTATGATATAAAAGCTTGTCGCGAGATTCACCTGTGTAGATAAACTAGCAAATTAAATAACTTGATCCAATTGATTTAAATTTACAAAATTTTCAAACTAAGTAAATACGAGTACTTAAATCTCGCGACAGGCTTTTATATCATAAATTATGTAACGACATTATAAGTTGATAGCAAAAAAAATTTTAAAAGAAAAGTTTATTTTATTCCTTTTTTACGGTATTTAAATAAAAGCTTGTTTTTTAAAAAGTTTTTTTGCTTTTTATTTATTTTCCTCGAAATCCAGACAACCTCAAGTTTCAACGTTCTATAGGAAGGAAGATTCGGTGAACACAGCATCCTTTGTGTTGCCTTCCCCTAACACTTGTGTGCTGCAAACGACTTGAATGAAGAGGAATGTCGGCTTGACCTGACAAAGACACACCCTCAGTGTCAATGTCACAAGGTGATTTATAGCCCTTCAGATGGTGAACAAGATACGGCGTCTAAATGGGATCAGATGTGCCCGCCTCTTGTCTCTAAGCAGAAATGTTGGGGGACTAAAGTGAGGAGAGTCGTGTTAAGATCTGTTACGCATGCCAATCCGAGGTGATTGGGGCGTGAAAGGGGCCCACCAAGCAAGTTTACAAGCTTGGTTCATTTGTTGGCGGGAGGCCCTCTATCTCTTTCAATGTACGGAAATACTTTGCTCTTGAGTTTTGTTTGGTAGAGTCTGCGGAAGCAGACGCATCTCATAGACAAAGGGAGATGAACATAGCAGACTTTTGAAAGCCGAAGTGCTAGAGTCGACGGAAAAAAGCGGCTGCAATAATCTGAATTGGGACTTAAATTTTTCTATAGCAAAAGGTTGTAAACTGTATCAATTTGATGATGAATATAATGTTATGTTTTTTTCATCTCCAATAAAATGCCTTTTTGGCATATAGCTGTGCCATTCCTCACGCTACCTTGTTAGGAAGTAATTTAAAGGGGTCACGACGCCACAATATGCTTTATGTGCAATAATTCGTTGCACCAGAGAGGTTTTTCTCGACTGTGATGCTCCCATACATAGTGATGGGAGGTCGTCGGTCCCCAAAGTTTCAACGGCAGTTTGTACATTTGCCCTGTTTACAGGAAACGGATTTAAAAGGAATTTCGGGGATGCCTCAGGTCAACGGACTCTATGGCGGGTGAAGCTGTATCCTTGCACAGTTTGTTGGCCAATCGGAATTGTAAAATTTACCGCCAGAACTTTGAAGCGGATGATTTTCCGTGTGGTGCGGTCAACCTATTTAAGGGTGGGCGCGCGAATTCTCGGGGCTTTTTACTCTTTCTTCGTCTGCCAGAAAAACCCTCCACAGCCGGGAAGCGCACTTGCTACCCGAGGTCAACCCCCTCCGTCGCTCTCTCCCTCCTTCAAAAGCTAAGTAGTATTCAGTTATGTGTCACTTAATTTTAATCTTATTGTTTAATAAATTAATTGTTACTTTAAAGAACCGGCCTTTAATTTAGTGTACTGTTTAATTGTCTTTAGAGATTTAGTGTTTAGTGTTTCAACTTAAGCTATAATGCGATGTGACGTATCTGTAGAACCTGGGTAATTGAAATTGGGTTTAGTGAATTTATTAATCTTTTAAGTCAAACCAGCGTCGCATTATCTGGTGCCAGTGATCAGGATATTAAATTTTTTTTCTTTGTACCATTATAATGGTACCGTGACAGGATATTAAATTTTTTTCTTTGCATCATTTGGTGCCGAAGACGATTCGCCGGAATTTTTTTTTTTTTCGTTTACATCATATTGGTCTGATGTGAATTTATTTTCTTGATGGGTCACCGAATAATAGTCCTACTTAATCTGTTAAACATGTGAAAAAAAATTTTTATGTGTGCTATTCCAGTTGTAAAATTTTTTTTCTTGTAGTATTTTTTTCATTATTTAGATACTTAGAGATGTTGTTAATGTATTTTTTTTCTTTTGCTCTTTGTTGGTATATGTATGTGTGTATTCATTATCTTAACTGATCTAGCTATGATCTCAATTTCTTATGTGTTGATATGTTTGTATTGTGGATTTTAGTGTGTTCAAAATTCTTTTTTCCGTTTAATTAATTCGAGTGTATATTGTCATTTGGAGTACGTGTTTCGTTGCTAGTTAACAATGTGTTTTTTTTTTTTTTTTTGGCCCGAATGTTTGAAGTGGTTCAGTTAATTGATTATGCTTACTGTTCTGAGCGATTTAAGTGTTATGAAGATGTTATTTCCGATAAAAGTTCGTTAGATGTTGCGCTGCTTAAATTAGAGAAATTAACTGTGTTAAATTTTGATAGTAATTGATTAGGTGTTTATGGCTGTAGTACTTGGAATTTGAGATATTGAAGTGATAAGGTTAGTAGTTTTTGGAAAAAAAAAATTGGTTAAATGTTCATTTGTGCAGTATTTGAATTCAGAGATATTAAAGTGTAAGGAAAAGGTGATTGAAATAGTTATTAAGTGTTCATTATGTTTGCGTTTGGAATTGAGTTTTTCTTTTTTTTCTGAGATGTTAAGGTTTGTCAATTTTTTTGTTTGTTAATCTGCTATTCTGGTTGAGATGAGAGTTTAATTGTTGGAGCGATGTTGTGTTTGGGGAATAAGTATTGGTTATATATCGATTTTTGTGTGGACATGTAGAGCATGTTAGAGCATTGGACTTCGTGAATGCGCTTGATTTGTTGTACTTTTTTTTTCTCCCTCTCCTTCTTTCTGTTGGAATTTGATTTGGAGTTGTCATACAAATTAATTTTTTTTTCGGTCATTTTGTCGATTGGAAGTGTTGTGTGGGGTTTGAGTCTTGGCGTTCTTGGCCGATAGGGGAGGACGTCCCATCTCTGCCCATGTCATTCCGGCGCACTCCTACTCGGAGCATTTTTGTTCACAGCCCCCCCCCACCTGCCGCGGTCCAGGGGTGGAACTGGATGTGGGTTCACTCCGGCGCTTTGCGAGATCAGATATTCAGCCTCTCTTTTTCTCTATAGGGTCGCCATTCTCCCCCCTTTTTTGTTGTTTGTTACTTTTCTCTCAGAGCTACTCGATATTGAAATTTTGGTTTTTCTCTTACATTTAATTCGCATACTTTCCGCTGGAATTTTTTTTTTTATAACTATGCAACTTGTGTCATGTCGTTTTCTGATGTTTAAGTGAGACATTGTTGTAATTGGTTATTTAATGAATTTTTAGCTCAGAATTTTTTTATGCACTTGTTTTATGTCATGTTTGATGTTTTAGTGAGATAAAATTTTGTACTTAGTTTTTTTTTTAATGAATTCTAGCTCAAATTTTTTTATGCAGTTTGTTTCATGTTTTGATTTGATACTTAAAGGACATAATGTTGTATGTGGTTAATATCAATTTTAGCTCTAGATAAAAAAAAATTTTTTTGATGCTATGTGTTTTATGAAATATGTAAAATTTGTTGTTTGTAATAGGATTGTTATTTAATTTTGCTTTGCGATTCATGTATGCACGTCAATTTTAATTTTATAAATTTTAAGCTTTAAGCCATGTTTGTGACAAAAGTCAAATTTTGGGGTCCATGGACACCTGTCATGAAATTTGAATGTTGTTACTATACATACATATTTGACATTTTTTCATTTATTACATAATTTTGTGTTGTGATTATGATCTAGTATTTTTAAATAATTTTTTTTTCATACAAAAGGTTCCTTTATTGAATAACTTAGTTTATGCTGAATTAAATGTCTATAACTGTGTACTTTCTAGTTAAATTTTGAGTTTGCATACAATGTTAATTTTTTTTGGTAGCGGTATTTTGTCAGAAGCAATTTTATTGATAAGTTGTGTCGGTGTATTAATTTTAAGTGGTTGTGTATTACTAAATGATGATATCATTGGAATTTATGCTTGTTAAGATATGGATAGAGATGGTTGTTTGAATATTTTCCCTAAGAAATTATGTTGAAACTTAACTTTGTTTTGCTCATGTTGTTTTGTTCTGTTATATGATTGCTAACTTTAATTTAAAATTTTCTAGTGTTTCGGTTAGGTGTTTCAATGCTCATTTAATTTTTGTGTTGTTTGTTTTGCTATAGATTTGGAATTTTTTTTTTGTTTACTCAGGGCTCTAGTTAAATTGTGGTTTGGTTAAATTAATATGCAGTCAATCATTCTGTCTCGGTTGTGTGCTAAACTGTACTAGGAATTGAATGTTTTGTTTGATGTCGATATAGTACTTCTGTTGGGTTAGATTAATTGTGGTTTGGTTAAATGAATGTGCAGTCAATCATTCTGTCTCGGTTGTGTGCTAAACTGTACTAAGAATTTAATGCTTTGGTTGATGTTGATATAGTATTTTTGTTGATTTAGGTTAACTTGTTTTGATTAATGGTAGCGCTCGGGTAGAATATTGAATTGAGTGTTGAGGTTGATTTAATTTTTTTTTAGGGTTTTGGATTTTAATTGTAGTTTTGCATTGTTATTTGGAAATAAGTTTTTGGTCAGATAATGGTATTGTTAAATTTTATGTTTTGTGTACGCGTAGTTGTGTTAGCTTTGAGTTTGGTTTTGGCTAAGAGAATTTTGATTTAGTATTGTTTGTTTTAGATATTGAGTTTGATAATTTTTTTTTGGTTTGAAAATGTTGAAGATGATTAGGTGTAAATTTTTTTTTTGTTTTATTAATTATTAAAGGAGTTGGATAAGGTGAGTTCAGGATTTTGTGGAATATTTGAGAAAGTTATTCGAAGGAGATAGAAAAATTTTAAACGGATGAATTTGTTAAATAATTGGGAACGTGTTTTTTTTTTATGGAGTTAGATAAGTTTGCGTTCGCAAGTATGTGGTTAATTCGAGAGTCAATTGATTTGGAAATGGAAAATTTAGTTGTAATAATTATACGGTATATTTGAGAAAGTTGTTTGATGTAGAGAAGGTAATTTGTGAGTTAAGGATTTTGTACGATTTCGAGTAATTAAGTTGATGAACATAGATAAGTTGAGTTAATGATTGTGCGGTATATTTAATAATGTTTTGAGATGCATTTAGGAAAGTTCGAGTTGAGGATTATGCGAGATTTTTGTAAATAAGTTAATGAGCAAAGATGGTTTTAGTTATTGGTATTGTAGAGAAGTCGATTAATTATTTGGAAGTTGCAGATAAGTCTAGTTAGTGTTATTGAGTATGTGAGATTTTGTGTACATAAGCTGATGAGCATAGATGGTTTTAGTTAATGGTATTGTGGAGCAATCGATTGATTATTTGGAAGTTGCAGATAAGTTTAGTTAGTGTTATTAAGGAATAAGATGTGAACGATCTGAGGTAAAGGCATTTTTGGATTATCGAGGAATCATTTTAAGGTTACTGAGAATTTTAGGTTTTTGTTATAGAATTATATTTGAGTTATTAATTAGAGGATTTTCGATGAATTGAGTTGGCGGTATTGTTGTAAATCGAGGATCTTGTGTTTTTTTTTCTCGTGTTTGTATATTTGTTGCGCGTATAGTGAAACATTTTGAGTTTTTTATATTATCTGGACTTGATACATTGTATTACATAGATTGTTAAAAGTTATGTTGATTAGTTAAGCGATATTTTTTTATCTTGGAATTTATGTTTAATTATGTGTAGCACTTGCAATAATTTTCTTTCAGTTAAATTACTTTACTCTGTATGTGTCGCCTCATATGACTTGGGTTGCATATCAATTTTATATTTTTAATTTTTTTTTCTGAAATTTTCAACTGCACTTGTGATTTCTGGAATTCAATTCTCAAACGGAAATTCGAATGTATTGAATGTGTTAGAATTTTTTTTTCCTCTCAAATTTATTTTAAAAGCATTAATCGATATAGTTAATTTTTTTTTACAATCGGATTTGCAAAAATTTTTTTTAGTCTTAATTCTGCATTGTGTTGGCGGTTGCCGGCGATCGTCCTATCGCAGGAAATGGGATGTTTTGTTTTGTTTTGCCTTTGTACACATTGGGGGTGCATACCGATCACATGCGCACTCATAGTTAGCAATTCTAAATTTAATTACAGTAAATTTTTTTCTTAATTTCAAATTGTAATCAATGCTCGTAGTGAATTTTTTAAATTCCTTAGGCTACTAAGCATTCTTAGAGGTTATAAATTTTTTTTTCACCGTTTACACTATTCGCTTCAATTTATAGTTTTTAATTTGCAAATCTGAATTAAATTACGTTTAATATTTTTTTAACTTTCAATTGTAACCAATGCTTGTAGTGAATTTTTAAAAATTTCTTAGGCTATTAAGGGGTCACAGGGGTGTTGAAAATGTTTCGAGAGCACAAAATACAAACAATTTTCGACTAGAAATAATTTTTTGAGATTAAAATGAAATAATTTGATTCTTTTACACATTTCTTATAATGGAATAAAGTTTCAAAAAGTATAAAATATCTAAAATATAATCATAATTTTAAAAATAATAAGCACATAAAAATAAGAAAAATTTTTGTAAGAGACAAATAGTGAGTTTTACGACGCGCATGATATTTTCTGCAATAATTCTAATTACTAGCAATAAGTTGATTTATAAAGTCAAATATATCCTTATTACATGCTAGCTTATCTTATAAAAATAAAATAAAAAATAATATTTTTAAAAATAAAAAAATACATTTTTTAAAAAATTTTTTAAAAAATTCAATTTTTGTTGAAATATTTCAAAAAATTAAAAATTTATAATACTATAAATAGCTAGGATTTGAAAATTATGATAGAATTTATAATTCTGTAAAGTTTTATACATCAAAGTATGATAGTTTTTGAAACGCAATGCGCGTAATTGAAAAAAATACAAACTGAGAAAAAGGGCTTTAAAGTTTTAAAATTGAATTTGAGAAAATAAATCTTAAAACTTACACGCTAAAATTCTCCAGGATAATAATACATACCTTCCTGTTCCTGAAACAGCTCAATTTCTTTACTCTTTTTAATTTTCTTGGCTCTGCGAGCTTCAAAAGTTGATTCTTAAAGGCTCTGTCTTGACGTAAAGATTCGACGATTGTCACGTTCAGCCAGGGGCACACAAACATTTCTGTTAATTTTCAAGCCAAATTTCTCTAAAATAGTAATAAGTATTTGATTTCCATCATTAAAAACACTGGTTTCTAGATTTGCAGCAATCTCTGCAATCTGAAGCCTAGAACCAATCGTCTTAGGACAAAACTTCCAAATTAATGAATTTAAACTTTCATTAGGATTCTGTGTCTTACCTCCTAAACATTTCTTCAGGAGTGCCGGATGAGATAAGTCTGCAAATACAGGCTTAATTACATCTCGAACAGCTTTAGCAACTGAGGGTTTGTGTTTATAATTTTGTAAATTATTATTAATTGCGGCATTATATACTTACACCATGTATTTGGATTTGTAGGACAAAACCAGTGCATCGGTTCATCATCAGTGCTGCAAGAATGACCCCAAACAGCCCAAATGGCTTTCCGCATTTCCTTTACACTAGTAGAATTGCATCGAATAGCATTACCATAGTAATGCGCAAGTTTATCAATTAAACTATCAGTTAACCTACCTTTACCGCCAATAGTTTTACCATCAGATAATTTCTTTTTACTATATACTAATTTAAGCTTCCTAAGTCTTGTACCCATTCTCTTTTGCACATGGCCTACACATTCTATTTTCTGAATAAGATGGTCATCGCCGTATGGCTTGTTTTCAGAAAGGGCATTGAATGTTTTTGTGTCGCCATCTCCTATGTAGTTCGAATATTTCAGGTTGAAAGCTTTTCTGATCGATTAAAAATCCTCAACATCCCGTCAACCTCCATCTTACCAGCAGAGCCAGAATAATTTTTTCTACATGAAATCTTATGCGCTCTTTGCCATTTATTGTACTTGATACCAAACTTTACCCCTTTATAACTGTCGCATCCTTTGCAAAAGAGGACAACACTTCCCTATCCAAAACCTTACTTGTTTCGGCCCCTATTACAGTACATACTCAATCAACGATGAATGTCCTCTCGTCTTCCAGGTACCATCACCACTTACCGTTAAAGGTTATCAGGTGACGAAGAATATTCTTCGACAGCTGCCATTTTCATGCTTTCTTCAGCGACTTCCTTCATAACACGTGAAAGTTTATTATTAATAACATCATGTGATTTTTGTTCAACAGGATTAGGAAGACTCATTACAGCACAAAAGGTTTTTAATGACTCTAAACCTTGGCCTATGCATCTCATTGCTAAAATAGATCTTCTGTTAATTTCTGGAGCATTATTTTTATTCCCAGTGTTTTCACAGCTTGAAAAAGTACAAACACTCCCAGTTTTTACAACGTATTTCAAAATTCGAACATAAACCACGAGTGGACTTTTCATTAATTGTTAATGGTTTATGACATTTTAAACAACATGATACTGATAAAATAGAGCTAAAAGTTGAAATAAAATCAAAAATACGATATCCTTTGAAGAGAGAGTTTTTTTTTTTTTTCACTTACCTTAACAAGATTTGACTTTAATGAAGTCTGATATCCTGAGATTTTATTACTGGAAGCACACATTTTTATCTCTCCTTTCTGCAACATATGTATGAGAACATACCTTCATGATTTGGTTCCCTCTAAATCTTCTTTTCTTAGGAAGTTTAATTGAAGGTCTACGATGAGTATTTTCCATTTCAATCGAGAATTTTCAATTTTGATAAACGGTTTTAAACAACGCTGTTTTGAATTTCGATAAGCAAACAACGTGCTAGCATTACCAAAACAGAATCAAAACACATTAAAAAAAGCGTGTGTTGAGTTGCAAGCTTCCTTCTCAATTAAGCAAGTGTTTAAAATATTTCATGAGGCTTTTTAAAAACAGAAAAATAAAACGTATGCGGAAATCAAGAAAAAGTGGGTGTGGCATGTAGCCATTTAAACATTGTTATTACTAAATTGCTGTTTGGAATTTTTCGAATAACTTTCGAAGTTTTTGTAGTACTATCACGTGGTTGGTATCAAAATGTTCAAAAGAAAATGAGGAACAACATATATTTTTTTCAAAAATTCGAAAAAATAGAAGATTAACACCCCTGTGACCCCTTGCATTCTCTGAGGTTATATATATACATTTTTTTCACCTATGCACACCCATTGTTTCAATTTCTAATTTTTCACTTTGAATTAATTTTTTTTACGAAAGATTGTTATCGATGCTCTTGGTGAACCACTGCAATTTCTTATGCTTTGAGTACTGTTGAAGGTTAAAATAGTAATTTTGTTTGGTGGTCTGGGACATGCACTTCACATTAGTCGTGTCAGGATTTCGATGTTAAATGATTATGAGGTGTCTGTTTCTGGGTGCCATGTTTGTATTGATTATATATGTTTTCACTAGTACTTATTTCTTATGACAAAGTATTTTGTTCGATGCGCATATGTGTGGTTATTGTGAGTAGCGAAGCTGTTATATATGCAATTTTTGATTTTACTATGCGTTACTCGTCTTATTTTTATTTATTACTTAGTGGCACATGTTTCTTTGATTATTCGATTATTTCTATTTGTTATTTTATATATGTTGTCCTTGTGAATTGTTTGGTGACCCATATCCCATTCGGAAAATTTTTTTTTCGTACATGAATTTAATTGTAGTTGTTGGTAGTTGATTTGTTTTTCTCTACCATTTCGCAACGTTTAAGGAATTAGGGTTAAAATGCAATTTTCTTGTTGGTTTTTTTTGTGTGTGCAAAATAGAATTTTTTAGACAATGCTTCTTGAAATTTTTTTTTATATTGAGTGATGGGAGGACAAGATGGGGACCTCGGGTATCTGAAAGCCCTGTGGAAGAGTGGAAAATTTGTTCTCCCTATTTTACATACTCTACTGATGCTGGCTCTCCTACGAGAGTGTTCGTGTTTTTTTTTCTCTGTTTCAGGACATTATGCCATCCGGACTTACTGTGCATCGGGTCTTGATTGCTCCACGAGATAGTATCCTACAAAATGTTGAGACTGTGATTCAATGTTCCACCTGGCCGTTGCACCACTGGAGGAGCCCCCGCGGGATTCAGACCCACCGGTTCTTCATTTCACGAGAGATTTACTGTATAGAACAACTACGTCTCTATAGTGCTGAGGACTGTGACGTTATGCTTCAGTGGACAGTCGTTCTTGACCTGGAGTTTGATGACGGACGACGGGACTGTTGAACTGTTGTCATGGTTGCAGTTACAGAATTACATGTGACGTTATGCTTCACACAGCCTCAGGAGTCTTCATTAAGATTGGATGTTTCAGTTACCATTCTTCAAGAAGTGGACATTCGTTCTTGACCAGGAGTTTGACGAGGGACGACGGGACTGTTTGAACTATGTTTGCTATTGCATCTATTATACTTACATTTTCATGAATGATTTTTTTGTGTGTTTCTTTATTTCTAGTTTTGATAATCTGAAAGAGGGGAGGAGTGATGGGAGGTCATCGGTCCCCAAAGTTTCAACGGCAGTTTGTACATTTGCCCTGTTTACAGGAAACGGATTTAAAAGGAATTTCGGGGATGCCTCAGGTCAATGGACTCTATGGCGGGTGAAGCTGTATCCTTGCACAGCTTGTTGGCCAATCGGAATTGTAAAATTTACCGCCAGAACTTTGAAGCGGATGATTTTCCGTGTGGTGCGGTCAACCTATTTAAGGGTGGGCGCGCGAATTCTCGGGGCTTTTTACTCTTTCTTCGTCTGCCAGAAAAACCCTCCACAGCCGGGAAGTGCACTTGCTACCATTAATAGTAAACACGAAGGATGTTCCAGTTGGAATGTTCATATACTTTCTGAAATTCCTTCTTAGACAGTAGAATTCCTAAAAAGCTAGCTCATACTTTTCTATCCATTTTCAGAGTACGCTGAGTGACTAAATGATGAATACGATTGACAAATTTCGTTATATTCTTTTTACTTCAGATGTTTCCTCATTCTAAAAAAATGTATTTATTTACTTCTCTTTGAAAACAGAAAGGCGTACTTTCCAGAAATCTATCACCTCCTAATCTCAACAGGAAAAAACATTTTCTTCCGTTACTTAATTATTAGACGATTCTAATTGCGTGCTATTCCCTTTAACCTGCAATAGCATGTTTCATTTGCATACACCTTTTCATTTGCGTAATTTCTACCTTCTTCCGTTACTTAACTATTAGACGATTCTAATTGCGTGCTATTCCCTTTAACCTGCAATAGCATGTTTCATTTGCATACATCTTTTCATTTGCGTAATTTCTACCTCAAGGTGATTTTCTTTTTTTTTTTTTTTATACAATTCTTATAATGCTTCCCCGTTCTAATGAGCTAGCAATGATTTTCACATTAGTTATTCTTCCTTACATTTATTCTTGAATGCGAAACAATATTTTTTTTTGCGCTCTCTCCACTTTGTTTTAGTGAAAATACCCCGCATTCAGATAACAATTTTGCGTATTCCTTATCCATTTTTTAGAATATACAGAATATATTGTTAGTACATAATATTCTATTATTGTTTGTATATTGTTAGAATTGTATAATGTTATTCTTATAATTATTGATTCTATACCACAAACATTTTTAATTTAACAGCCATCAAATCCATACTACTTATATTATATATAAATATATATATCTAATATATATTATAAATGCGAAAGTTTGTGAGTATCTTTGTGGGTCTTTCACGCAAAAACAACTGAATGGATTTTAATGAAACTTTACAGTAATATAGCTTATAAATCAGAATAACACATAGGCTAAAATTTATAAAGATATTGTGAGAAGTTTTCAAAATATAACGACAATTGTCAAGAAAGTAGGAAAAAATTCTGCCATTTGAAAAAACGCCCGTGACAGCATTCGTCTATCTTTTTTATCCCTTCTGTTTTGTCTACGCCATGCCTCAGTGCGCTTTCGCTTTTACGTTATTCCCTTCATCAGTGTCATCACTATTTTTATTTCATAATAAAACTAGATTTCGAAGGGAGAGGTGCTGGCAAGATTTTAACATAAAATAAATACAACAAAAAGTAATATTAATGAATTACACTTCCTGATATAAATTATTTAAACTATTTTAAGCGTTCATTACACAAAATTTGTAACTATGACAGTGGAAGGAAAACTATGAAATTAAAATAAAATATCAAAATGTTTTTATCATTTAGTTTTTTTCTTTTTGAATGTTTTTTCAGTACATGTAAATATATATCTACGCTTCCCCCATACCGTTTTTTTATAACTTATATATATATAAATATGTATGTATATATATATATATATATATATATATATATATATATATATATATATGTGTGTGTGTGTGTGTGTGTGTGTGTGTGTGTGTGTGTGTGTGTGTGTGTGTGTGTGTGTGTGTGTGTGTGTGTGTGTGTGTGTGTGTGTGTGTGTGTGTGTGTGTGTGTGTGTGTGTGTGTGTGTGTGTGTGTGTGTGTGTGTTTTTAAAAGTATTTCTATTAATTCATTACTAAATTAATTATTTTTTAATTAAAAAAGTACATTGTCTATTATTTTGGATAATAATACATTTCAGAGACATTTTTAAGCTAACTAAAGAATCGTTTTCTTTTTATTGCTTCACATTAATAATTTTTTAACTAATGCAATATTGTTTTTTAAAAGTCATAGATCGAAATTTGAAGCTATATTTTATCTGTGAGGGGGGAAGAGGAAACAGAAATTTTACACTAAAAAATCGTGTTATGCCGGGCTAGAGGGAGGGGGGGAAAACCTGTCTTAAATCGAAAATATGTGGAACACACAAATTTCGAAAAAGGGAAGTTTAATGAAATAATTTTAGAAATCACTCACATTGCGTGCCTACAAACACACACATAATTTCTGGCGTCATGAGGGAAAGAGAAAGCCCGTGCAAAGCCGGGCCATAAAACAAATTTGACTTATTTGTAAAGTCTATTTATTTAACAAAAGGTAAAGAACAAAAAAGAGGCTATATGTTTGACATAATTAATAAAAATTGCGATTTTTACTCCCTGGAGCAAATTTCAAAAAAGAACCTATTTACAAAAAACAGCATAACATGGTTAGTATGATGGTTAATACGGAGTATGTCTCCCGGACGATGCAATACAGGCCTTACAACGCCTAGGCATGCTGAGTATCAAATTATCAATCTGATCTTGGGGAATATTACACCACTCATCAAGCAATGCCCTCCGAAGTTCCGGTAGACAGGTGGGAGGGGGTTGACGGGCTGCAATTCGTCGGCCAAGCATATCCCACACATGCTCTATTGGATTCAAATCCGGTGAGTATGCTAGCCAATCCATACGGGTGATATCCTCCGATTGAAGGCATTCGTCTACAATGTTTGCACGGTGATGACGGGCGTTGTCATCCATAAACAGAAATTCAGGACCCAAGGCGCATCGAAACAAACGTACATGTTGTTCCAGAATGACATCCCGATAGATGTGGCCTGTCATCGTTACACTCTGAACATGCAGGTCAGTTCTGGAACTAAGAATAATTCCTCCCCCAAACGAGCCATTCTGCACGACCGTAACGGTGTCTCGCGCGCACGCGTTCAATGGTGTTCTCTTGGTAGTAACGGGTACCTGGCGCTCTCCATATTAAAGTCCGGCGAGAATTAGACTGCAAACTAAACCTGGACTCGTCGGAAAACATCACACAAGATCACTGTTCTGGTGTCCACAATGCATGTTCTCTACTCCAGGTTAATCGCAGGCAACAGTGAGTTGCGGTAAGTGGAACACATCTGACTGGTCTACGAGCATATAGACCAATGTGCCCTAAGCGTCTGTACACAGTCTGCCTTGAAACTGCCGTACCTGTAGCTGAAGAGAGCTGACGAGACAGGTCTGATGCTGTGCTCCGTCTGTTTTTTTGGCTGTAACTGCCAAATACCGGTCTTCATTCGGCGTTGTAACTCGGGGGCGACCTGTGATGTAACATCTACTCACATTACCATCATCTTGGAATCGTTTCCAAAGCCTGGAGATGACACTGTGGGTGATTCCAAGTTCCTCGAATACTTCCAGCTGGGTACATCTACATTCCAGCCATCCAAAAATTCTACCACGTAAAAAATCATCCAAATGCTTCCTTTGTGCCATAACTATGCGGTAAATGCACTGAAAGGCTTTTAAAGCGCTTGTGAACAATTTTACTTCTTTGCCACCATTCCTTATATACCCCTCTCTTACACTCTCGTCATTGTGACGTACTATCCGCGCCATCTGGGGGTTTCCTGTATTTTGCATATTCTTCTTCAAGATGTGTGTGATAATTCTACAGCTGAAATTTTTATTTTTAGAGTTCAATTTCTTTGTGATTCTGAATTATCCTAAATTTATGGACGTGTGCGTGCGTGCGTGCGTGCGTGCGTGCGTGCGTGCGTGCGTGTGTGTGTGTGTGTGTGTGTGTGTGTGTGTGTAAAATACTTCCCCTTTAATTTAGCAGCAGCATTTTAATTTTTAATGATCCTGACCTTCAGGACTTGCACTTAAATATAATTACCTATCTTTAACAATAATCTATCGAAATATATCTTTCCACTAATATACGAGCTCCATTCACGGAGGTTATGTGAGTTTTACTTCCGTTTGCCGCTTGAAATAAAAGGCCTCAGATACTCCGGAAAGCTCTCTTTGTCTTTGTCATGCGAGTCTGTTCTGTAACTTTTCTGCTTTCTGTTACGTTGGAACGCTATTTGTTAATAGTTTAAATGTTTAAATGAAGAATAAACCAATTTCCTTTCAACAAAGGAGTGCTTCTTCAAAAACTGCTCAATGCAACATCAACAATCTGAAATACGATTGTTAAAGATTCCTTACACTCGCACGATTACGATAGATATATGACATGTTTTGAGCCAGAATCAGACAAAATTTTAAAAAGGTCTTTATTCGAGTAATTCTCGACATCATATGACGCTAAGAGCAGAGAGAAAAAAGAAACGCCAAAGTGAAACTAAGTGGATTACCACTTAAACACAGATGTTTTGAGTATCGCGGATTTTATGAGTGCACTTGAAAGTTAATGCTGACACATAGGGCTATTAAATATAATGATCTGGAATCAGAAATGTTTAAGGGTTAGGCAGTGGCATAACGGAAAATAATTGGGCCCCCCGCAAGGTCAGATCTTGGGCCCCAAGCCGGATATATATATATATATATACAAAGAATTGCAAAACCATAACATAATGTACCTTTACACATCACGTAAAAATATTTAAATATTAAACTTATAACTGAATATAAAATCAACCTGTGTCTGAGTAAACAAAGTAAATAACGTTTAACATTAGAGAGTATTTATAGTATTTAAAAAATGGAAAATCTAACAACAGCCGACTGATAACCTGGTAACTTAAATAAAAACGATACACTACGAAAAACTCAACCACTGTAAAATAATATTTTCGATTTCAGATCCTTATGATATAAAAAAAGGTATTACTTACCAAATTCTTCGTTTATGAATCCCGGGATGAGCTTGACTTTCTTCATATCAAGTTCCCTGGCATTACTACTACTAGCACTTGCACAAGATGATGAACTTGCGGATATTAAAAAGTTATCCAATTTTGCATATTTGCTATTAATATTATACTCCTTTTCCTTTCGAATTTTTTGTTTTTGAGAACCACTCAGTTTTTTTTTAACTCCACTCATTTTAGGGCCGCGTTTCTTCTTGTCTTATTAACAAAATAACAATATGAGAACTAGAATAATTAATTCCGTTTACAAAAAACAGCTCTAATATTACAAGAGAGAAGAGTGAGATCAAAATGTTTTAACAGTGAAGGAACATTCCCTATATTGAAGTGCATTGAATATAAAAATATATATGTTCTAAAAACAATTTAGTGAAACATTTCTCATCATGCTTTATTTGATTGAATACTCATAAATCTACGGAAATTTCTGTGAGCATATGGGTTTCTAAATCATAAATCTAGACCATGTAATCATTTAAAATGCTCTCTATGCGTTTTCAAGTATCGCAATACTATTTTTCATGAAAAAAGCATAACAGATGTACGTTATTTACGAGTTCGCTAAATGAAAATGAAGTACATGTGGGGGGGGAGTAAAAGACGCCAATAAGTTTCTTTGCTACTTCAGTAAAAAGTAACATGTCTTTTTTTCTCCCTACCACTAACATGAAGTATACTAAAAAAATGTAATGATTTTTTTTATCTTTCTAGCATTTTATCCAATTTTCCGTCTGACTTTCTTTTTATCTGTTAGTAATTTAGGTTTGGAAAGTAAACCCACTAAAGAAAAGTATCTCTTTCGTCGCGGGGATTACAGCAAATTAAAATGTTTTTTGCTTTCGTTATTGGATCTAAGATATCTAATAAGCGATCAAAATTTTGGTTTTGAATGTTGTTAGATCGCCAATTTGAAAATCGCTTAAAAATTGGATTAAAAAAATTTAAAGCTAATTTTGTGAAATTCTATGTTAATGGCGTCAGTCTAGCTTTGGGCCCCCTAGAAGCCTTCGACCCCCCCCCGCAGTGCGGGGGTGTACGTTACGCCACTGGGGTTAGGCCATCTTTTAAGGAGAAATAATTGGGTGATTAATTTGATACTTGGATTTGTAATCTATATAAATAAAAATGTAATGTGTGTTTTTTCAAAGCCGTTACTCTCCAAAACTACTGAACCATTTCCTCTGAAATTTTAACACAGCGTAGCATATAAATCGGGACGGGCTTTTATGTACTTATTACTTCATAATTCATTCTAAATTTTTTTAAATTAAATTTTTAAGTGATTTTCTGGTGTTATGACATCATTTGCTATATCACGTCTGTCACCAAATACAAAAATTTATACTTTACACACAGTTTTTCATTGTTATTACATATTTTTCTATAGTTATGTTTATAAGTTGAAATATTGATCCAATTTTTCTGTTTTTTGATACTAAATTAGGGTTATTTTTCGAATAAATCCCTAGGAGATTTTCTGGTGAAATGATGTCTTATGATATCATGTATGTCACTAAATACGAAAATTTATACTTAACACGCAGTTTTTAAAGGTTATTATGTATTTTTAATATAGTTATGTTTATCGGTTGAAATATTTATACAATTTTTCGGTTTTTTTATACTTAATTAAGATTATATCATAAAAAAGTTAAATATCATATTATATTACTCTTCTCCGAAAAGTCTTGTTAAGCAGAACTCAGTTACTTCTGTATTATGTAAGAGGTTTCTTTTAGTAATTTTCTTATTCTCTTTATTATAGGTGTTTTGTTGAATATAATCCAACTGAAAATTTTCAGATGGATGAAAATGTCTGAAGCGGACTGAATGAACCATTTCAGTGTCAATTTTATTAAGGGCATTGGGTCGATCTATTTCAAATAATACATCAGAACATTTTCTTAAAACTGCATAAGGACCTGAATAAGAGAGACTTAATTTCCTTGTATATGGGTATTGAAATTCCTCATTCTTTACTAAGTCATCAACCTGGAAATCAGCTTCCTGAAAAACATTTTATCATATCTAATTTTATTTATTTTGTAATATTGTTCGGTTCTTTCTTTGGCTAATTTTCTTGCTTATTCTATGAGAGGATATATCTCATTATCTCTTAATGAAATTTCAAAAGGTAAATTACCATACATTAAATAGGTTGGAGGGAAGCCTGTTATTGTAAGTGGAGTTTGATTATGCTGAGGGGTTACACTTTTTCCAGAATTTTTGTCCATGTGGCTTTACTTGAACTCTGTTAATAATTTCACACTTTAAGTGGGTAATTATCGTATGATTTACACATTAAACCTTTCCATTGGTTTGTGGTCTGTGAGAAGTAGTTAACAATTGAGTGACATTGTTATGTCATAAGAAATGCTTAAATTTTGAGGAGGTGAACGCAGTATTTCTATCACTTAAAAGTTTTTCCGGTATATGATTCTGAAAGATTTGTCTTAAGCAATTTATATAAGTTTCTGTTATTGCATTTTTTTATGGGAAAATCCAAATATACCTGGTTGCATGATCAATAATGATATGCAAATATTTTTAACAGAGTTGTAATAATTTATACCACTTACACTATCTATCGACAAAAGTTCAAAGGGTTTTTAACATAGGGGAAGTGATTCCATCAGTCCGTATTTTTTCTGATGGGACTTCTTATTTATTTGACGTTTCTCAGTGTTTCACATAATTTAGTATATCAGTAATAATTTTTATCCAATAATATTGTGTTGATATTAATTTTAATATGGTAGCTACACCAGATGACCAAATTTTTTATGAGTTTCTCTTAGAGCTTTGGGTACAATTATTTTAGCTAAACCTTGTCTTTTTACTACAGAAACACCATATCTCTTAAAACATTTAGGAGCTGATATACTTTCTACATTTTGAAAAAATGACTTATTTCATTGATATTTAATAAAGGTTCTGGGGGTGTATTAATTAAATGATAAGCAATAGGATTTCTTGTTAACATATCAGCTTCAAAAAATATTATATATACGGCTACCTTTCTTATATTTTATATCAAAATCATACCTAGAAACTTTTAAAGACCCTCTAAAAAGTCTACCCGTTGGATTTTTAAAATTTTTTAGCCCAACTAATGCATTATGATCAGTATGAACTGTGAAATGAGATCCATGAAGATAGCAATGGAATTTATCTAAACTATCAATTATAGCTAAGCATTCTAATTCACTTATTGTATAATTAATTTCATAATTTCTCAGTTGTCTCGAATGGAATGCAATCGGATGTTGATTTCCATTGGGTTTTTGTTTGAAGATACATGAGATCAAAGTTTTCGATGCATTTATCTAAAGATGACAAGGGTAATTTGGAGTGAATATGGCTAAAAGGGCTTTTAAATTAAGCTGTCTTTAAGTTGTTGAAAGAACTGTTGACATTCAGGGGTCCAATTCCATTTTTGATTCTTATTAAGAAGATTATTTAAGGACATTCTTAATTTTGCATATTGAGTAATGAATTTATAATAGACATTAATACTACCAAGAAATCTTTGTAAATATTTTACATTTCTACGCGGTAAAAGTTTTTTAATTATTTAGACATTTGTATTATTTGGGGTTTATATGATCCTTGTTTTCATTTCATATCCTAAAAAATCAATTGTTCCTTTACCAAATTTACATTTTGAGAATTTTAATTTAATATTTTCTACTTCACAAATTTTAAAAATTTCCTCTAAATGTTTTGCATGTTCTTCTATTGTGTGTGTGTGTGTGATTCTGAAAATACTATTATATCGTCAAAGTAATTTAATGTGCAAATTTTATTTGGTATTTATTTAAAACTTGTCGAATAGCTCTTTGAAATATAGCGGGGGAATTTTTATATCCAAAAGGCAAACAATTAAATTGAAAAAGACCGTAATTTGATGTAAATGAAAGTTTTTCAGATTCATTATCATCTAATTTAATATGCCAATAGCCACTACAAAGGTCAATCGTTGAGAAAAATTTTGCATGTGTTTATTTGTCTAAAACTGCATCTATTCGGGGAATTGGTTCAGTATGTAATTTTGTGGTAGCATTTAGCTTTCTGTAATCGATACATAATCGTGTACGAGCATTATCCTCTTTTTAAAAGCCTATATTATAAGGGCAGTGTAAGAACTATAAGATGGTTTAATTATTCCTGCTTTAAATAAATCATCTAATTGATTTTTTATTTCCGCATCATCTGTGAAAGATGTCCTATTTGATCGATTGCTTTGCAATGGGTAATTTTAATTCGCACACGTAAAACTTATTTTTAGCAAAACATGTTGTGACGAATCTATACGGAACTTTATCACTAACCTTCTGAGTCGACCTTTTTAGGGAAATTTAATTCCCTACCTATTTCCAATCAACTCCAAAAAGCGGACAGGATTCCTTGTTATGCAGATTAGATTAAGTATTTAAGTCAAACGAAATAGTAAAGTTAGAGCAGTAGGAGATAGAGATTGAAGCAGAAAGTTATAGTGGATTTAAATTGAAGATTACTTGTTAGAGAGAGAGAGATATTTAATCTCAAGAATTGAGATTCCGAGTGGTAAATATTGATTTGTGTTTAAAGTCTCATTAAAGTTTTAGGAGTGAGATTAAAGTTAAATGTTCAATAAGAACATTATTAAATATAATTCTGGGATCTCTTATCGTGGTAATTTCTGCGTGATCGTTATTTAATAAATTAATTAATTGGATCATTAATTAATTAAGTTAATTTAAAGGATATTACCTTTAAAACCTCATAATACTAGTGGATAAACTTGTCAATAAGTCTTTGATTCTATTTGGATAAGATAACCAAATAAAGAAAGTTGTTTATAAAAAGGGCTACTGGTTCTTACATGACTCCTATTTATTCTCGTTCTCAAAGTGAGGTCCTAGGAGACCTTCACAATGTTTATATTTATCAATAATCACATTAACCCTCCAACCGGACAGCACGGATTTTTCTGCCCTACTAGAGAGGCTTCGAAAACGGACCACACTGAATTTTTCGTAAGGCCGGGGACTCACCAAAAATGAACCAAACTGATTTTTTCTTCCTCAAGTAATGTGTTTAAAAACGGTAAAGTCGTGTTTTTCGGAATTCTTTTCCCCCCTTCAAAGGTTTAGTATCTTGAAAGATAATTAGTGACGGCCGGGGAGACCCAATGGGCATTGAGGGGAAGTTTTATGGCTCACGGGGAGACCGGTTCTTCCCCTGTAGCAATCATAAAAAACTGGGAAGAATTTCTTTAAACCCTAAAGTTTACGGAAATAATTGCAAGTCAACGAGTTGAGAATTCTCATTTTTTTCTTTACCTTAAAATTCTCAAATGGAATTAAGTTTTTATAATGTATGTCTTAAGTTTTTAAAAAATATCTGTAGTATTTAAATTCAAATTATATATTAAAACATTGAGGATAATTTACTGTTTCATTTTTCTTATTTTAATCAATACTTTCAGGGATTTTTTTTAAAAATGATTATTTTGTTATGTGTCAAATAAATAAAAAAAAAGGTTCAAAATTTAAAATCTTTTAAAATTTCGGACACTTCTAAACAGGAATAATTTTTAAGCTTCTGTATTACATTATTTGCAAAAAAAATTTATGCATTGTTAAAAAAACCCTATTTAAATCTTTCAGTTTTTCATAATTTTAAAGCCAGGTATTCAGGGCATCTTACATAGAATCCCTTGTTTTGTATTGTTCAGATAACAAATTATATTTGAATTTTGAATGTCTGTTTCATTCAAAGAGAACTTTAACTACAAGCTTATATTTTTGAACTTGAATCTTCAAATAAAGAGTATTTAAAAGCATCTGGACAAATTTACAGTTAACATTTGCGCATATAAAGATCCTTTTTAAATTCAAGTTAAAAAAAATATATATATATGCATAATCCCTCATCATTCATGTTCCATTAGTGGTTGACTGAAGAAAATGTTATTAAAATTCGGACATTTTTATAATCTTAACCATGCAAAACTAGGAATTTTGTATTAGCTCCACTGAAATTCTGCATTGGAATTTCGAAAAAGATATTTATACGTGTCTCACATACTCAGTTGAAAAACATATATTTACCATAAATACTAATAATTCTTTGGATATTTAAAATTATCATTAGATTAATTTTTTAATATATATATATATATATATTCGACTTCTAATATTTTTTCAAGTATTCCTTAAATTTCATGTAATTTAATTAAGTGAGGGGATATTAAAGTCGCACTCTCTCTTCTCTACTCAACTACTTGAGGGCTTTTGGCGACGGACCTGTGGCCGGGGTACCAGGTGGTCAAGGTATCGAATCATGGTTGGCATGTCTCGAGTTCGAGCCCAGTGCCACAAAAGACCCGCCGTGTAGGGCAGCGATGCACGTTAAATCTATCGAGAGCTCAAATGTCCTCTCGTTGTTATGGTGTGGTATTTAGGAGAGGGGGATGCCAGCTCAGGTGTTGCCCTCGTCATTTGACCATTTTTCAAAATTACGAGGTCCATCACTAAAAGCCCTCGTGGAGCTGAACAGTGCGACGTTAATATTCACTCACTTGGCGACGGACCTCGTAATTTTAAACCATGATCAAGTGACGAGGATGACGCTTGAGCATCGCTCTCTTACACGGCGGAACTTCAGTGGTTCTGGGGTCAAACTCATGACACGCCAGCTACGAGTCCGTTACTTTGACCATTAGGCTACCGCGGCCTCACAATGTGGTTGAAAACTGCATGTTATGAGTAAAAATATGCTGAAACATTTGATGAACTTATAATAGATTTTTGCATAGAAGATAGATGTGTGATATGCTAAAATGACAATATGTAAAAGTTATGAGAATATCGATGACAATTTTTGAAAAATTCAATTTAAGTTTCAGTTTGAAACTTATTCGTTTTTTTCGCATTTAATATTAAATAGTCACGATAACAAATTAATAGTTTAACGCATTCATAGATTATAAAAAAAATAAAGGTATAAATGACATTGTTGGGAATAATAAGTTTTTATAGTTTTGAATTCAGACTTCTTTGCAGGAGTGTAGACTATTAAAAGGCTGATGTAGAAGTTAGAAAACTAATATTTAAAATATATGGAAAACAATATCTGCAATTCCATGATCTTGACGAGCAGAAGACGGCATTTTTACTTAGTAGGGCAGAGTAAGCATAAGGTAGGAGCTTGTGGAGTAAACAACCAGGCCTCTGCAGTTTTGGCAGGTAATGAACTCCCATTTGTTGCTTTCAGTAAGGAATATAAAAATAGCAAATACAAAAATAAGTCATGTAAAATTTTATATATTTTAATAACAATGAATTGTGAACTTAATTTCCAATTCATTGTCACGAGTTGGCAGTAGCTACGGTACTCTATCGACCGTATACTCTCTTATATATATATATATATATATATATATATATATATATATATATATATATATATATATATATATATATATATATATATATATATATATATATATATATATATATATATATATATATATATATATATATAAAAGAAGTACGGTTGATAGAGTACCAATAATTTTAACGCAATTTTATATTTCGTTCTCGTAAACTTTACTCCTTTTAAAACATGTATTGCCAAAATACTCTCCTTTTGCATATTTATAAAATTTTAAAAATATAATGGTTATCTGACCCAACATTTTTAATCAGGGGCGGCAACTGTGTAGCTAAGACGTGCCAAACCAATCTGTCAGTATCATTCAGCGTGCCACATAGTAGAAATTTTTGAAATCCTTCGATTCTTACGGTAATATTTGCAGATTTAAAGAATAGAGGTAAATAATTTAGATTTACAGTTTTATTTTATATTAATTATGGATCAATAAAATACTTTTATTAACAAAAAAATAAACAATATAAAATGTTACTATTTCTTCAACAAAGATAAAAAAAATTAAAAATGTATGTTTCCAACATATTTATTTAAATAAGAAATAGACAAAGTGAAATATAAATTATTCCCTTCATTACAGTTAAATAAAAATTGTAATGCGAATTAACTCTTTCACCACTCTTCTTTCATATCGCAAAACCAGGGGTATAATGCGTGACACGATTCTGAGCATTCAGTTGTTAAACAATTTCTTTGCGGAGTCGAAATATTTTTCATATTAGGAAAGATTTTTTACTTTGATATGCCGAATCATAAGTGGAAAGCAGAGTACATGCAATTTTCTTTTTTCAACAATTAAATGCCCTAGCAATAACATTCAATTATTTACAAAATAGCTGTAAATTTATCCTTAGAATTATCTTTCAGATTATTTTGTAGTTCCATAAATGTCCATAACTCAGAAGATGTTTGTCAAATAAGGTCTATTATCAACTTACATCCACTCAAGAATTGACAAATTTGTAGAGTAGTGCTGAGTGCCATTAAGAATTGTACCACGTGCCACAGGTCCATAGATTGCCGACACGTTTTAAATGTTCTTATTAACTAACCATCTCCTATTCAAACACAATTTATATGATAAAAAAGGGTTTTCATTCATTTTGTAGGGAATTGTATTAGATTCAACCATAAGTAATTTTGTGTATCAAAAGAATTACATAGTTTCGGGGATCCCCTTAGAGCAAAATGAAAGGATTTGACATAATTATAGTAAGTTTCTCTAAAAGGGGAAACGTTCTCTTTCAAAATACACTGCATAAAGTGGCTTTAGTTGTACAAAGTTATATTTACTATTTTTCCTAAAATAAATTTTGATATTTTGGTTTTTCGTTAAGTTTTGAAGTTATTTCTTCAAATATACTTCTCCATTACATTTCTTTCAAACTTGCTATTTTCTTTTGCGGCCACGGTAGCCTGATGGTCATGGTTATGAACTCGTGTCCAGTGTTCGAGCCCTGGTACCACAAAAGTTTAGCGTTGAAGAGGAGCTGATGCACGTTAAACACGTCGAGCTCAAAAGTCCTCACGTTGGTGTGATGTGGAAGTTTGGAAGGGGAGTTATCAGCTCAGGTATCGTCCTCGTCACTTAACCGAGGTTCAAAATTATATATATATATATGTAGTCGCTCGTCAGTAACCACCGTGTTGACTTAGAATGCAATATAAACCCTTGACGTGTGCACTTGAGTTAATTCGAGTACGCTAAACAGTTCCAAATATGCACATTAGATATAATTCAAAGGAGGTCGCATTTTATGCTGCTGTAATTTTCTCACTCAAATATCAGCGAGCGCCGTCTGCACTCGTGATATTTGACAGTTGTTTCTTATATTTACGATTTAGTCGTGAAACATCAAAAACTTGGATAAAATATTTGTATAAAAAATTAAGGGAAAAGAAATACTTAGATTTTAGAAGCAAATTACTAGAAAATATGTTAGGGAATTTTTACAAGATATTTCACGACTCTATCTTGAACAGGAAAAACGCCTAAGGGATTAGAATACACTCTCATCTTCAAAATTAAAAATCTGAGAAAAACACATTTAAAATTTGTAAAGGCATACTAAAAAAAATTCCAATGCCTGTAAAGCTTTAATTTTTAATATGTTACTTTCAACTTATGTTCTGCATGAAAATTCTACTTGAAATAAATATGACTGAAAATATCTTTTTCTAATTCAAAATTTTCTTCGACATAATATTGATAACAATTGTTAATTTGATCAATTATTCCGTTTTATCAGAACCTTATATATTCTCAAGAGTTTTAAATGCAAAATATTTATATAGAAAATAGTAGTGATACAAACGTAATCCAGAAATCACCAAGATTGTAAATAATATTTTTTTCTCAGTTCTCCATCGTGGCAGGTAAGCAAGTTTAAGTTTTTGTTGCATGACTTTAAAATACTGTAATGTAGTACTACAATATATTTATTATAATGTAGTTTGTGGTACGTGAGGGAAAAATTTAGTTCATTCTGCAAACATTTGCATTCTGTAGTCTAATTGTAATATCACCTGAAAGCTGGATTTTAGATT
>BMAU01003851.1:0-10450 GCA_019973935.1 Trichonephila clavipes
AAAGAGGAGGGCATCATCTTCACAATATTCCTTTATTAAGCTTTCATCATATATAATCTATTTGCCGGCGGACCTTTTGCCGCGCAACCGGGTGTTACCAAATACAACATCGCAGCGAGGAGACACCCAGCCAAGTCCTTTCTAGTATGCGTTCGCCTTCGTCAGCGCTCGTTGCTCCTTTTAACAGGCTTGTTTACTTCTCCATAAATCCTTACGCGATGGTAAAGAGTTCGCTCTATTTTCATTTATTACTTCCTTAATTTTGAACCCTAAACTTTTCAAACCTGACAAATTTCCCCCCTCCGCTGAAGTCTGGCACAGCCAGATTGGCCAATTCTGACTGGCAAGTCCCCAGGGGAAAATTATATTTCAATTATACCAAATTCCCAAATGAAATAAAAATCTAGAAGATGTAATAATTGTAAAAGTGGGCTGGTGAATCTAACATGTACAAAAAAATAGCAATAATGAATAGCAAAGTATCAAAAATTTGGTATAAAACTTTGTGTTACATAGAATTGTTTTCTGAAAAATATCACACATCTAATACTTCCACTATGACTATAATAATAATGAGGTTAATAAAAAAACAACATAAGATAAAGATAATTCACATTAGACATTCAAAAATATAGTAGTACTAAACAACATAACATACGATCAAGTGAAATTCTCACTAAATGTGCACCAATAGTAAACAATGTTAATAAAGTGATAAATGTTGAAAAGTTACAAGTACTTCAAAATGGTATTGAATGTTGGAATATAATGAGTACATAAATACATACAAAGAATAGATATAAAATAAGTAATAGCAAAATGAGTTTAGGAGCTCCCAAAAAAGAAAAGATTACATAACTATAACACAGAAATTTATCAAAATAAACACAACATCAACATTATATCAAAATATCACTAGAAATATAAAATGCAAAGAAAAATAAGGGTACTTCAGATATATCAAGTACAGGTAAAAGTTCAATCAATGTAATGTAATGTTTCACAGTCCTGTCTTGGAAAAATCATAGTTCAATGTTCATCATCCAATTATTGTTTATCTCACAGTCCTTTTGTTTATTATTAGAATCTACTCAATCAACTGATTTAAAAAAAATACAACCATAATAAAATCTTCATAACATCACATACTATATTTTAACTTTCAGAATATACTGATCACAAATAATCACAATGAAATTACTCTAACACAATGTATCGTAAAATGACCTCATCACAATGTTTTCATACAGTCCATAATTCAGTTATTTTTTTTTTTAATAGTCTTCAATAATGTGTTCATTATGAATAAAGATACAATACAAATTCAATTACATTAAATTTTTATTTTCATAATGTAAACAAGTCTTAACTTCAAATTTTAAACACAACTTTTATTATTATTTATTTTCTTTAAAAAAAAATAACAATGCACTTTAAAATTACAATGCACTTCTTCCCCTTCCCCAATGTTTGAGAAAACAAACTCTATAACAAATATAAATAAGAATTTAGCATAATTGGAAATTGGATTTTGAATGAAATGGTTTTAATCTTGTAGAATGAACAATATCTGTTAATTTTCCTGTATATTGATTTGGTTTATCTATTTCATAAGTAACATTTGAGAGTTTCCTGACAACTTTAAAAGGACCATTATAAGGAGATTGAAGTTTACTTGAATTAGGGTATGAGAAATTTTGATATAAGACTTAAATCTCCAACTTTAAATTTTGCATCAACATAATGTCTATCATACCTTTGTTTATTTATCTTATGATGCTTAATTGTTCTGTTTACTGCAATTTGTCTAGCTTGTTGTATAGGTGGATAGTTTAATTTTACTTGATTAGGTAATGGCGAATCATATGGCAAAGTTCCAAACATTAAATATGCAGGTGGAAAGCCAGTAACATCATGTGGCGAGTTATTGTATTCATATGTAACTTGTTCTAATAATTTTTGTCCAAGGAGTTTTTGTAGTTGAATTGACTTTACATCTTAATTTTGCTACTAATGTCTGATTAACTCTTTCATTCTTTCCATTGCATTGTGGTCTATTTGCTGAATTAGTAATTGTCTAATATTATGATGTTTTAAGAATTTCTTAAATTTAGATGAAGTGAATGCAGCATTTCTATCACTTAAAAGTTGTTTTGGGCATTGAATTGAAAAATTTGTTTTAAGCAATTTGTATAAGTTTCAGAAGTGACACTTTTGGATGGAAATGTCAAAGCATATCTGGTAGCATGATCCAGAACAATATGCAGGTATTTCTTTTGTGAATTATGATAATTAAATCCTCCTACAGTGTCTAGTGAGATCATTTCAAATGGTTCTTCTGCTACAGGAACTTCTTGCAATAATCCATACTTTTGTGTAGACTTTTTTATTCAATTGACATGTTTCACAACATTTAACAAAATTTGAAATGTCTAATATAATGTCTTTCCAGTAGTAAATTGGAGAAATTAATTTTAACATCTTTTTACACCTGGGTGACCAAATTGTTCATGTGCAGTTGTAATTAATTTTCTCTCAAAGATAACGGTACTACAATTTTAATTAAATTCTTTTTCTTAACTGTTAATACATCATTAATTTTATATATTTTGGATCATTAATGTTCTCTGAATTTTGGTATTTAATAATTTCATCAGTATTTAAAAAATGACAAAATGGGTGATATATAATGGCATACAGGGTTCCTCGACAACATGTCTGCTTCAACATTTAATTTACCTTTTATATAAACTATCGAATATTCATACATATTACATCTATCTACAAAATTGCATGTCTACCTACACAAGAAAATGAATGTGCGTGTACAACAAAAACATTTTATAATTAAGATAACATAAAATAAAAAAATCATTTATTTTGATCAAATATTTTTCAATTTGAAAGATAAAAAAATGTGACAAATATCAAATAAAAAATTTTAATGAAAGTTATATTCTATAACTACCTTATGTTTTCAAATGTTATTCAAAACATATCTACAACATTAATTATCACTTAATATATCAAAAAAAAAAATTGTAAATATACAGATTTATAAAAATATATGTGCATAAGAATTCAAACATCGGAAAAAATTGATACACACCTGCAAGAATTATACATCATTTCTCATCAAAAATTATTTCTTTCATATTTTGGAATATTTAGATGATTCCAAGTCTTGACTTAGAGACTAATCAATGATAAGTTCAGTATCTTCTAAATCAGAAAATGTTTATTCATTTCTTCGATAAACTTATCTACTTTTGTCACAGGACGTGTCTTTTCTGTTCACCTTTTAAACTTTCTCTTAAGCCCCCAACGTTTTATCTGGTTAGAGATGAAAAAGGGGTAAATTTCTCTGGTGATGAAAAGAATTCCTCATCATCATCCCACTCAAATTTTGCTTTTTTCCATTGTTCGTCTTTTTGATATTCCAAACATTGTTTATCAAAACATTCAAAAAAAACTCTCCAAACTACTAAACTTATTAAGATCAAATTCAGGAAAAAAAGAAAGTTTCCCTGGATGTGTTGACTGGTGACTCCTGCCGGAAAGAGTCGTCTTCCATGGTAGTATCGTTTTCAATGCAGTCGCTCGTTCGAAAAAAAAAATTGTTGAAGTTCATTCCATTGGTTTCCTCGCGTATTTTGCAGTTCTTTAAATCATCCTGTCGACTCTTGACAGGCCCCAGGCCTGCTGGTAAAAAGAGGAGGGCATCATCTTCACAATATTCCTTTATTAAGCTTTCATCATATATAATCTAACATGGCGGACCTTTTGCCGCGCAACCGGGTGTTACCAAATACAACATCGCAGCGAGGAGACACCAGCCAAGTCCTTTCTAGTATGCGTTCGCCTTCGTCAGCGCTCGTTGCTCCTTTAACAGGCTTGTTTACTCATAAATCCTTACGCGATGGTAAAGAGTTCGCTCTATTTTCATTTATTACTTCCTTAATTTTGAACCTAAACTTTTCAAACCTGACATACATATATATATTATATATATATATATTATACATATACCTATATTTATATATATATATATGTGGGAGACAACAAGGGGTCCAAGACGTTGGTCTTTCTTCTATTTTATTTTAACATTAAACAAAAATTAATTAAAAAGGTAGTTGTTTTTACAGATAAGTTTGACGATGATATTCAGAAGGTAACGCCTGCTCGCGCACCTCTCGCGTTCTCCTTTTCTCTCTCCAATTCTGCTCCAATGTCCAAGAGTTTTTTTCATTTCAATTCAATGCGCCTGCGCGCGAAGACTGCGTTGCTTTTGGCTGCATGCCACAACGGCCATTCTGACCGTACGCTGTCCGCAGCGGTACTTCCATGGAGACCAGAGGAGAATCTGAAACATACAAAAAAAAAAAAAAAAAAAAACGGAACAGACAAGGACTATACGACAAATATACAAAGATTAAACATATCATAATTCTGCTGAACTAGACAGTTCCTCCCCACATCTTCATGTGGTCTGCTGCTGTGGATGTAGTATTGGGTCCTTCATGCAGTCCAATTTTTCTAACATCATATCGATCTTTAGCTAAATCAATAGGCCTAAACCAATCTTCTGCTTCTCGAATGCCAATATGAGTTGCAGTTTCCTTATTTAAAGTTTCAAATAACTTATCAGAAATTATAAGATCACATAGAGATTCAAAGGAATTAACTTTTCTTAACGAACAATAATATTTACTTACTTACTTACTCCAGAGAATCGAGCTCACCCAAAGGGTTTAGAGCGCATCCGACCCTCCGAGAAGTATTTTATTATCAAATTAAACGAAAAACATGTACAAAAAAAGTCCCTTCCCAAAATTCTTGAGAATCGGGGGAATACAGAAAAAAAAACGCTTAACAATTACAAATTACAATGCAAATACATAAAAAAAAAACACTTAACAAACACAGACAAGAATGGCGCCAACACTTCCTGTTGTCGTTAGATTTTTTTTTTTTTTTTTTTTTTTTTGAAAAAGCACAGAAAAGATTATTTTTTTTTTTTTTACATTTCCTCCTCCAATTATATTTTTAAGACACTAAAAGAGAAAGAGGGGAGAAAGGGGAAAACAGATAAGTTATTAAATTTTATTAAAGAAACCATTTTTGCTAAAAGAGAAAAAAAAAACAAACAAGAAATTAATCATAAAGAAAACCCAGAATGATGACTAAGGGTTAAATAATATTGGAAGTTTGCCGTCAATCTTGCAGCAAATTGGATGTATGTCTCGCCTGATGATTTTACAGCATTTTTAAATGAGTTTAAACACTCGCGAGGGGGTTAATTGGAATTCTCTGAGTACTATAGATTTTAGTTTTTCATAGTCATTTAATTCCTCTTCTTTAATATACAGTAAGACGTTATGAGCTCTTTTCGCCCAGAAGATTTATTAAAATTTCAGATTTATATTCGTCATTTATTTTCTTGGTTAAAAATGCGCGTTCTAATGATTGGAAGAACAGATTAAAATTTTCAGATCTGGTGGGAACAGGAAGAGATAAAGTTTTTATACTTTTTTATCATATTTTCTATGTTAGTTTCGAACTGTTTTTCTTCGACTTTAGCTGCAGGATTTAAACTTAATGCTTTATTTTAGCCAATTGAAGTTCGATTTCTTTTTCTAATTTTGCTAACTGAAGTTTCATGAGCTCAATTTTTTGTTCTGAAGTTACCTCTCTTTCGTTTTGCGATACTCTCTCATCTATACAGTTTTGAATTAAAAGTTTTAACGAAATCTGGATCACTTTCAAATGTACTACTGTTCTCAATTTTAGTCTTTAGTTTAACTATAGTGTCAGTACTTTCCACAGTACCGTCTAGATTCTCAACAACTCTTATGAGATCCTCTTTAAGAGCGTTTTTATACATTTTAGAAAAAATTTAGAAAGATCCTACCTTTTTTTTCTCTGGCTCCCTTGTTGCTCGCACGTACGATGTATCCAATAAAAACGTTGATTCCACTGATTTCACCTCTTCGCAGGTTATATCGTTAGGTGAAAAATAGTTCTTGAAATTGTTCGAATTGACACCTCTTCGCAGGTGTTTGTGAGTGGTTCCAACCTCTACACAGGCGGAATTTTCGTCGATGGGTTTTCCAACCTCTACACAGGCGGAATATTTGTCGATGGTTCGTTGAAAATACACCTCTACACAGGTTATTTTGTTATTTGTTCCGACCTCTACACAGGCGGAATATTTGTCGATGGTTCGTTGAAAAATACACCTCTACACAGGTTATTTTGTTATTTGTTCCGACCTCTACACAGGCGGAATGAAGTTGAAAAATTCAACCTCTACACAGGTTGAACGAAGTTTCGAAAATGGCGGAGCGTCTCTCTCCTTCACGGACGCTGTTGTTCATTGTCCAGACTTTGGTTCAAAATCGAAATTTTTATCGATCCCGGCCGAGCCCCATAATTTGTGGGAGACAACAAGGGGTCCAATACGTTGGTCTTTCTTCTATTTTATTTTAACATTAAACAAAAATTAATTAAAAGGTAGTTGTTTTTACAGATAAGTTTGACGATGATATTCAGAAGGTAACGCCTGCTCGCGCACCCTCGCGTTCTCCTTTTTCTCTCTCCAATTCTGCTCCAATGTCCAAGAGTTTTTGTTTCATTTTCAATTCAATGCGCCTGCGCGCGAAGACTGCGTTGCTTTTGGCTGCATGCCACATATATATATATATATATATATATATATATATATATATATATATATATATATATGTGGGAAATTTCCACATGAACATTCAATAGAGGGCGCTGTCAAGGCAGCCACCGGGAGTTAACGAAGGAGGGAGGATTCAGCGAGCGGACTCTAGACGAGGAGGTCGATGATCCGGGCTGAAGGAGAGTAACGAGAACGGTGGCCGAGTAGGGACCCACCAATCCGTTGTTCACGAGAGAGACGCGCAGGTCACTCTCAACACTCCTGTACCTCAGTATTATTGTGAAGATCAGGATTCAGCCAGCGGACTCTAGACGCGCAGGTCGATGATCCGGGGCTGAAGGAAGTGACGAGAACGGTGTCCGAGTAGGGACCCACCAACCCGTTGTCCAGGAGAGAGACGCGCAGGTCACTCTCAGCGCGAGGGCTTAATTGAATTGTAAATACTGTATTATATGTGTAAACATCTGTCTTAGTGAGTAGAACTGTGAAATTAAACGTTAGATTAGAAACAAACAAGAGTGTGATTATTGAATACCCCTAGAACTGTACAATAATCCCACAAAAATATGGGGGCACGGCCGCGATATGAATTGTGAGGACTGTTGTTAATATTTCAACAAACGCGATAGGAACTGTGAGGACTGTTGTTAATATTTGAATAAACGCGATATGGACTGTAAGGACTGTGTGTGTGAATACTGCAACTAACGCGATCTGGACTGCGAACATTTGTGTGTGCATTTCATTGATACCTATTTGCCTGTACATGTAGAAGGAGTTCCACGAAAGAAAAAAAAAAAGGTAAAGATACCTTTTAATATCCTTCTATTTTAATAAGTATAATTGTATATAATATGTCGTTCCACAAAAATACAAGAAAGGAGGACTTAATAAATGATCTCAAGGAAATTGGAGAACAAGCGACGTCTAAAGAAACAATAATTGAATTGAAAACCAAATTGGAAAAATCCGCAGCTTTTAAAGACGATCCCGATTTTGTGATAAATCTGCTAAATTTGTCCGTCGAGGACAGGCAGGCGAAAGCCGAACGGCAGCTGCAAGAGACCAACTCACAACTAGAGTTAGAAAAATTAAACTACAGCAAATTGAACGAGAAATTGAACTTCAGAAAGCTTTGGCAGAAGGGCAAGCAACACAACAAAGTTCAAAAGGAGATACAATTAATTTAGAAAATTTAATTAAGAGTGTAAAAACGCTGACTATACAAATCCCAACGAAAACTGAAAATTTTGGTCTTTTTTTTCCAATCCCTAGAACGGTCATTTAGAGTAAAAAATGTCCCCGAAAACTTGAAAGCGGAAATCCTTATTAATATTCTTGGTGAGAGAGCACACAATATTTTGCTGTACATAAAAGATGACGAAATAAAAAGAGTACGATTTAGTTAAGTCATTAATTTTAAGAGAGTTCCAGCCCACTGCGCAGGAGTGTTTACTTAATTTTAGAAAAAGCCAAAAGGCAAGCAGATGAAACCCATGTGCAATTCGCCACATGTTTAAGTGCGATGTTTAAATACTACTTGAAAATTAGGAACGTTGTTGATTTTAAATCCTTAGTTGATTTAATGATAAGTGATAAATTTTTAGATACTTTAGAGCCAGAAACTGCTTCACATATTAAAATTATGCAGGCGGATCAGTGGATGACGCCAGATGAATTAGGAAAAGCGTGCGATATATTTTTCATTTCGAAAACAGATCTCTGCATGACTCGGAACCCAAATACTTTTAAGAGTAAAAACGATGATGTTTATAGTAAGAACCGCGCGAACATGGGTTATACAAATCAATTCCAAAGACAGTTTCCAAAACATAACCAAAGTGTTAGATCAGACAAAAACAGTATCGTGTTATATTTGTGGAGGCCCGCATTTCGCAAGGAATTGCACGAAGAAAACGATGAACTCAGAAAAGAGAAATACGGATACAGGTCTCATGCCGTAAATCAAATTGAAACTTCTATTTCTAATCAAAATGACTTTTATTTAATGAATTGCAGTACATAGATGTAATTGTTGATGAAATCCCACTAAGGGCAACATTGGATTCAGGTGCGAATTCAGTAATTATCAATTCAAAGTACGTTTCGGAAGAAAAAAGAATTCATTCTCAAATCGTGTTGACGAGTTGTTTTGGAGAAAAGAGAAGTGCGAATGTTTCAGAATTTACGATCTCATTGAAGGGTGGGGAAAAGAAAAAATACTAGCGGCAGTGTGCAGGATCGAGGCAGCAATATTGTTACCCTCGAAGGTTTTGAATTCTTAAAGAGTGGCTCAGGAGAAGCGGGGTCAACGAACGCGTCGTGCACGCCGGTGTGTTTACAAAATGAAACAGGGGGAGAAAATGACGTGGACCTGACAGGGGGGTGTAACTAACTCGGGGAAGAACACTGATGGGTCTAATTTGTTTTTACTTAAGGTATCGGAGACGTTTGATGAATGTTTATACGATGTATCTCACATTTCGAACAGTGGAATAAGGATAAAGTCCAGACGTTGATAGAAAATTACTGTCCGAATAAAAACAGAGACAACTGCTCTGAAAATGAAAATAATTCTATCGGATGAAAACCCATTGCTCAGAGGTCGCGTGTAGGCTATCTTTGCCTGAAAAGAGAGAGGTCGAAAAGCAAATAGATGAGTGGTTAGAGCGAAACATTAGAGAGTTGTTCTGATTTTTCATCTCCGGTTGTAGTATGTAAAAGAAAGATGGAACAATGCGATTGTGTATAGATTAAAGAAAAATTAAACAAGAAAATAGTTAAGGATATAGATATCCACTTCCTATAATTGAAGAGGTTTTTTTAGATAAGTTAGGGAATGGCAAAATATTCCGCAACGCCTGACTTAAGAAATGCATTTTTTTTTCATGTAGATGTTGATGAAGCCAGTAGAAAATATACCGCGTTTTGTAACGGAAACTGGCCAATATGAATTAAAAGTGCCATTTGGGTTGTCTATTAGCAGTAACTATTTCAAAGATACATTAATTACGTGTTTAGAGAGTTGCTAAAGAGACGGTACATTAATTATTTATTTAGATGATATAATAATTCCGGCTACTGATGAAAAAGAGCTTGTAAAAAGAATTAGCTCGTGTGTTAGAAACCGCGTCCAGATACGGCATTGAACTAAATATAAAAAAATGTCAGTTTTGTAGGGAAGATTAATTTTTTAGGGCATGTGATCCAGAACGGTATAATTCAACCTTCGGTGGAAAAGACAGTGTCAGGTTGAAACTTTCGGAGCCTAAAAACGCGAAAGATGTGCAAAGTTTCCTTGGGCTAACAGGGTATTTTAGAAAGTATATCCCTTCATACGCCATGATAGCTAGACCCTTTAGAAAACTTGTTAAGAAGACACAAATCCTTTTGAATTTGGGCGTAAAAATAGCTTTTCAAAATCTAAAGAACGCTTTTATCCAGTGAACCCGTATTACATCTTTTAAGGAAGGTGCTAAGTTAGAATTGCATACGGATGCTGATGCAAACTAGGAGAAGAGTAGGTGCTTTCATGCTTTTACGACAAGAAATTTGAAGATGCTTTGGCATTCTATCTATCCATTATGAGCAAAAAGACTTCCATTCAAGAGAGAAACTTTTTGTAGTTATGAACTAGAAGTACTGAGGTTATAGAAGCTCTGAAAAAGATTTCAATTACCTGCTGGGAGGAAATTCCGAATTCAAACGGATTGTGCAGCATTTGCGAAAACCCTCGACAAGAAGGAATTAGCAATACGTAAC
>BMAU01003852.1:0-28597 GCA_019973935.1 Trichonephila clavipes
TGATCTTTCAATTTTAAAAAAAGTTGTAGGAATTTCGCAAATCACACACACAGAGACCAGATTTAGATTTCTGCTAAAATTTCGGGTTAAATGGGTCACTTTGGTAAGTTTCTAAGGCTAAAAAAGTTAATGGGTTGGTCACCGAATCGTCGGTAAATTGGCTGTCCAGCGTCAAAGCGTCGGTTTTTTTTTTTTTTAAAAATGATCTTTCAATTTAAAAAAAAGTTATAGGAATTTCAAAACTGAGACCAGATTTAGATTTCTGGTAAAATTTCGAGTTAAATGGGTCACTTTGGTAAGTTTCTAGGTGAAAAAAAAAAAAGTTATTGGCTTGGTCACCCAATCGTCGATAAGTTGGCTCAGCTTCAAAGCGTCGGGTTTTTTAAAGATGATCTTTCAATTTAAAAAAAAGTTACCGGAATTTCACAAATCGGAGACCAGATTTAGATTTCTGGTGAAATTTCGGGTTAAATGGGTCACCTTGGTAAGTTTCTAGGGTGGAAAAAGTTATAGGCTTGGTCACCGAATCGTCGATAAGTTGGCTGTCCAGATTCAAAGCATCGGTTTTTTTAAAGATGATCTTTCAATTTAAAAAAAAGTTACAGGAATTTCGCAAAACGGAGACCAGATTTAGATTTCTGGTAAAATTTCGAGTTAAATGGGTCACTTTGGTAAGTTTCTAGGGTGGAAAAAAAAAGTTATTAGCTTGGTCACCCAATCGTCGATAAGTTGGCTCAGCTTCAAAGCGTCGGGGTTTTTAAAGATGATCTTTCAATTTAAAAAAAAAAGTTACCGGAATTTCGCAAATCGGAGACCAGATTTAGATTTCTGGTGAAATTTCGGGTTAAATGGGTCACCTTGGTAAGTTTCTAGGGTGGAAAAAGAAAGTTATAGGCTTGATCACCGAATCGTCGATAAGTTGGCTGTCCAGATTCAAAGCGTCGGTTTTTTTAAAGATGATCTTTCAATTAAAAAAAAAAAGTTACAGGAATTTCGCAAAACGGAGACCAGATTTAGATTTCTGGTAAAATTTCGAGTTAAATGGGTCACTTTGGTAAGTTTCTAGGGTGGAAAAAAAAGTTATTAGCTTGGTCACCCAATCGTCGATAAGTTGGCTCAGCTTCAAAGCGTCGGGTTTTTAAAGATGATCTTTCAATTTAAAAAAAAAGTTACCGGAATTTCGCAAATCGGAGACCAGATTTAGATTTCTGGTAAAATTTCGGGTTAAATGGGTCACTTTGGTAAGTTTCTAGGGTGGTAAAAGAAAGTTATAGGCTTGATCACCGAATCGTCGATAAGTTTGCTGTCCAGCTTCAAAGCGTCGGTTTTTTTAAAGATGATCTTTCAATTTAAAAAAGTTATAGGAATTTCGCAAATCGGAGACCAGATTTAGATTTCTGGTAAAATTTCGGGTTAAATGTGTCACTTTGGTAAGTTTCTAGGGTGGAAAAAGAAAGTTATAGGCTTGGTCACCGAATCGTCGATAAGTTGGCTGTCCAGCTTCAAAGCGTCGGTTTTTTTAAAGATTTTCTTTCAATTTAAAAAAAAGTTACAGGAATTTCACAAAACGGAGACCAGATTTAGATTTCTGCTAAAATTTCGGGTTAAATGGGTCACTTTGGTAAGTTTCTAATTCTAAAAAAAAAAAAGTTAATGGCTTGGTCACCGAATCGTCGGTAAAGTGGCTGTCCAGCGTCAAAGCGTCGGTTTTTTTAAAAATGATCTTTCAATTTAAAAAAAAGTTACAGAAATTTCGCAGAACGGAGACCAGATTTAGATTTCTGCTAAAATTTCGGGTTAAATGGGTCACTTTGGTAAGTTTCTAAGGCTAAAAAAAAAAGTGATTGGCTTGATCACCGAATCGTCGGTAAAGTCGCTGTGCAGCGTCAAAGCGTCGTTTTTTTTAAAAATGATCTTTCAATTTAAAAAAAAAAAGTTATAGGAATTTCGCAAATCGGAGACCAGATTTAGATTTCTGGTAAAATTTCGGGTTAAATGTGTCACTTTGGTAAGTTTCTAAGGCTAAAAAAAGTTATTGGCTTGGTCACCGCATCGTCGGTAAAGTGGCTGTCCAGCGTCAAAGCGTCGGTTTTTTTAAAAATGATCTTTCAATTTAAAAAAAAGTTACCGGAATTTCGAAAATCGGAGACCAGATTTAGATTTCTGGTAAAATTTCGGGTTAAATGGGTCACTTTGGTAAGTTTCTAGGGTGGAAAAAAAAGTTATAGGCTTCGTCACCGAATCGTCGATAAGTTGGCTGTCCAGCTTCAAAGCGTCGGTTTTTTTAAAGATGATCTTTCAATTTAAAAAAAAGTTACAGGAATTTCACAAAACGGAGACCAGATTTAGATTTCTGCTAAAATTTCGAGTTAAATGGGTCTTTTTGGTAAGTTTCTAAGGCTAAAAAAAAAGTTATTGGCTTGGTCACCGAATCGTCGGTAAAGTGGCTGTCCAGCGTCAAAGCGTCGGTTTTTTTAAAAATGATCTTTCAATTTTAAAAAAAAGTTGTAGGAATTTTGCAAATCAAACACAGAGACCAGATTTAGATTTCTGGTAAAATTTCGGGTTAAATGTGTCACTTTGGTAAGTTTCTAAGGCTGGAAAAAAAAAAAGTTATGGGCTTGGTCACCGAATCGTCGATAAGTTGGCTGTCCAGCGTCAAAGCGTCGTTTTTTTTAAAAATGATCTTTCAATTAAAAAAAAAAGTTATAGGAATTTCGCAAAACGGAGACCAGATTTAGATTTCTGGTAAAATTTCGAGTTAAATGGGTCACTTTGGTAAGTTTCTAGGGTGAAAAAGTTAGTTATTGGCTTGGTCACCCAATCGTCGATAAGTTGGCTCAGCTTCAAAGCGTCGGGTTTTTTAAAGATGATCTTTCAATTTAAAAAAGTTACCGGAATTTCACAAATCGGAGACCAGATTTAGATTTCTGGTGAAATTTCGGGTTAAATGGGTCACCTTGGTAAGTTTCTAGGGTGGAAAAAGAAAGTTATAGGCTTGGTCACCGAATCGTCGATAAGTTGGCTGTCCAGATTCAAAGCATCGGTTTTTTTAAAGATGATCTTTCAATTTAAAAAAAAGTTACAGGAATTTCGCAAAACGGAGACCAGATTTAGATTTCTGGTAAAATTTCGAGTTAAATGGGTCACTTTGGTAAGTTTCTAGGGTGGAAAAAAAAGTTATTAGCTTGGTCACCCAATCGTCGATAAGTTGGCTCAGCTTCAAAGCGTCGGGGTTTTTAAAGATGATCTTTCAATTTAAAAAAAAGTTACCGGAATTTCGCAAATCGGAGACCAGATTTAGATTTCTGGTGAAATTTCGGGTTAAATGGGTCACCTTGGTAAGTTTCTAGGGTGGAAAAAGAAAGTTATAGGCTTGATCACCGAATCGTCGATAAGTTGGCTGTCCAGATTCAAAGCGTCGGTTTTTTTAAAGATGATCTTTCAATTTAAAAAAAAGTTACAGGAATTTCGCAAAACGGAGACCAGATTTAGATTTCTGGTAAAATTTCGAGTTAAATGGGTCACTTTGGTAAGTTTCTAGGGTGGAAAAAAAAAGTTATTAGCTTGGTCACCCAATCGTCGATAAGTTGGCTCAGCTTCAAAGCGTCGGGTTTTTTAAAGATGATCTTTCAATTTAAAAAAAAAGTTACCGGAATTTCGCAAATCGGAGACCAGATTTAGATTTCTGGTAAAATTTCGGGTTAAATGGGTCACTTTGGTAAGTTTCTAGGGTGGTAAAAGAAAGTTATAGGCTTGATCACCGAATCGTCGATAAGTTTGCTGTCCAGCTTCAAAGCGTCGGTTTTTTTAAAGATGATCTTTCAATTTAAAAAAAAAGTTATAGGAATTTCGCAAATCGGAGACCAGATTTAGATTTCTGGTAAAATTTCGGGTTAAATGTGTCACTTTGGTAAGTTTCTAGGGTGGAAAAAGAAAGTTATAGGCTTGGTCACCGAATCGTCGATAAGTGGCTGTCCAGCTTCAAAGCGTCGGTTTTTTTAAAGATGATCTTTCAATTTAAAAAAAAAGTTACAGGAATTTCACAAAACGGAGACCAGATTTAGATTTCTGCTAAAATTTCGGGTTAAATGGGTCACTTTGGTAAGTTTCTAATTCTAAAAAAAAAAGTTAATGGCTTGGTCACCGAATCGTCGGTAAAGTGGCTGTCCAGCGTCAAAGCGTCGGTTTTTTTAAAAATGATCTTTCAATTTAAAAAAAAGTTACAGAAATTTCGCAAACGGAGGCCAGATTTAGATTTCTGCTAAAATTTCGGGTTAAATGGGTCACTTTGGTAAGTTTCTAAGGCTAAAAAAAAAGTGATTGGCTTGGTCACCGAATCGTCGGTAAAGTCGCTGTGCAGCGTCAAAGCGTCGTTTTTTTTAAAAATGATCTTTCAATTTAAAAAAAAAGTTATAGGAATTTCGCAAATCGGAGACCAGATTTAGATTTCTGGTAAAATTTCGGGTTAAATGGGTCACTTTGGTAAGTTTCTAAGGCTGAAAAAAAAAAAAGTGATTGGCTTGGTCACCGAATCGTCGGTAAAGTGGCTGTCCAGCGTCAAAGCGTCGGTTTTTTTAAAAATGATCTTTCAATTTAAAAAAAAGTTACCGGAATTTCGAAAATCGGAGACCAGATTTAGATTTCTGGTAAAATTTCGGGTTAAATGGGTCACTTTGGTAAGTTTCTAGGGTGGAAAAAAGAAAGTTATAGGCTTCGTCACCGAATCGTCGATAAGTTGGCTGTCCAGCTTCAAAGCGTCGGTTTTTTTAAAGATGATCTTTCAATTTAAAAAAAAAAAGTTACAGGAATTTCACAAAACGGAGACCAGATTTAGATTTCTGCTAAAATTTCGAGTTAAATGGGTCTTTTGGTAAGTTTCTAAGGCTGGAAAAAAAAGTTATTGGCTTGGTCACCGAATCGTCGGTAAAGTGGCTGTCCAGCGTCAAAGCGTCGGTTTTTTTAAAAATGATCTTTCAATTTTAAAAAAAGTTGTAGGAATTTCGCAAATCACACACACAGAGACCAGATTTAGATTTCTGGTAAAATTTCGGGTTAAATGGGTCACTTTGGTAAGTTTCTAAGGCTAAAAAAAAAGTTAATGGCTTGGTCACCGAATCGTCGGTAAATTGGCTGTCCAGCGTCAAAGCGTCGGTTTTTTTAAAAATGATCTTTCAATTTAAAAAAAAGTTATAGGAATTTCGCAAAACTGAGACCAGATTTAGATTTCTGGTAAAATTTCGAGTTAAATGGGTCACTTTGGTAAGTTTCTAGGGGAAAAAAAAAAAGTTATTGGCTTGGTCACCCAATCGTCGATAAGTTGGCTCAGCTTCAAAGCGTCGGGTTTTTAAAGATGATCTTTCAATTTAAAAAAAAGTTACCGGAATTTCACAAATCGGAGACCAGATTTAGATTTCTGGTGAAATTTCGGGTTAAATGGGTCACTTTGGTAAGTTTCTAGGGTGGAAAAAGAAAGTTATAGGCTTGGTCACCGAATCGTCGATAAGTTGGCTGTCCAGATTCAAAGCGTCGGTTTTTTTAAAGATGATCTTTCAATTTAAAAAAAAGTTACAGGAATTTCGCAAAACGGAGACCAGATTTAGATTTCTGGTAAAATTTCGAGTTAAATGGGTCACTTTGGTAAGTTTCTAGGGTAAAAAAAAAAGTTATTAGCTTGGTCACCCAATCGTCGATAAGTTGGCTCAGCTTCAAAGCGTCGGGGTTTTTAAAGATGATCTTTCAATTTAAAAAAAAAGTTACCGGAATTTCGCAAATCGGAGACCAGATTTAGATTTCTGGTAAAATTTCGGGTTAAATGGGTCACTTTGGTAAGTTTCTAGGGTGGAAAAAGAAAGTTATAGGCTTGGTCACCGAATCGTCGATAAGTTGGCTGTCCAGCTTCAAAGCGTCGGTTTTTTTAAAGATGATCTTTCAATTTAAAAAAAAGTTACAGGAATTTCGCAAAACGGAGACCAGATTTAGATTTCTGGTAAAATTTCGGGTTAAATGGGTCACTTTGGTAAGTTTCTAAGGCTAAAAAAAAGTTATTGGCTTGGTCACCGCATCGTCGGTAAAGTGGCTGTCCAGCGTCAAAGCGTCGGTTTTTTAAAAATGATCTTTCAATTTAAAAAAAAAAAGTTACCGGAATTTCGAAAATCGGAGACCAGATTTAGATTTCTGGTAAAATTTCGGGTTAAATGGGTCACTTTGGTAAGTTTCTAGGGTGGAAAAAGAAAGTTATAGGCTTCGTCACCGAATCGTCGATAAGTTGGCTGTCCAGCTTCAAAGCGTCGGTTTTTTTAAAGATGATCTTTCAATTTAAAAAAGTTACAGGAATTTCACAAAACGGAGACCAGATTTAGATTTCTGCTAAAATTTCGAGTTAAATGGGTCTTTTTGGTAAGTTTCTAAGGCTAAAAAAAAAAAAAGTTATTGGCTTGGTCACCGAATCGTCGGTAAAGTGGCTGTCCAGCGTCAAAGCGTCGGTTTTTTTAAAAATGATCTTTCAATTTTAAAAAAAAGTTAAGGAATTTCGCAAAAACACAGAGACCAGATTTAGATTTCTGGTAAAATTTCGGGTTAAATGGGTCACTTTGGTAAGTTTCTAGGGTGGAAAAAGAAAGTTATAGGCTTGGTCACCGAATCGTCGATAAGTTGGCTGTCCAGCTTCAAAGCGTCGGGTTTTTTTAAAGATTTTCTTTCAATTTAAAAAAAAGTTACAGGAATTTCACAAAACGGAGACCAGATTTAGATTTCTGCTAAAATTTCGGGTTAAATGGGTCACTTTGGTAAGTTTCTAAGGCTAAAAAAAAAGTTAATGGCTTGGTCACCGAATCGTCGGTAAATTGGCTGTCCAGCGTCAAAGCGTCGGTTTTTTTAAAAATGATCTTTCAATTTAAAAAAAAAAGTTATAAGAATTTCAAAACTGAGACCAGATTTAGATTTCTGGTAAAATTTCGAGTTAAATGGGTCACTTTGGTAAGTTTCTAGGGTGAAAAAAAAAAGTTATTGGCTTGGTCACCCAATCGTCGATAAGTTGGCTCAGCTTCAAAGCGTCGGGTTTTTTAAAGATGATCTTTCAATTTAAAAAAAAAAGTTACCGGAATTTCGCAAATCGGAGACCAGATTTAGATTTCTGGTGAAATTTCGGGTTAAATGGGTCACCTTGGTAAGTTTCTAGGGTGGAAAAAGAAAGTTATAGGCTTGGTCACCGAATCGTCGATAAGTTGGCTGTCCAGATTCAAAGCATCGGTTTTTTTAAAGATGATCTTTCAATTTAAAAAAAAAAGTTACAGGAATTTCGCAAAACGGAGACCAGATTTAGATTTCTGGTAAAATTTCGAGTTAAATGGGTCACTTTGGTAAGTTTCTAGGGTGGAAAAAAAGTTATTAGCTTGGTCACCCAATCGTCGATAAGTTGGCTCAGCTTCAAAGCGTCGGGTTTTTAAAGATGATCTTTCAATTTAAAAAAAAAGTTACCGGAATTTCGCAAATCGGAGACCAGATTTAGATTTCTGGTAAAATTTCGGGTTAAATGGGTCACTTTGGTAAGTTTCTAGGGTGGTAAAAGAAAGTTATAGGCTTGATCACCGAATCGTCGATAAGTTTGCTGTCCAGCTTCAAAGCGTCGGTTTTTTTAAAGATGATCTTTCAATTTAAAAAAAAAGTTATAGGAATTTCGCACAAAATCGGAGACCAGATTTAGATTTCTGGTAAAATTTCGGGTTAAATGGGTCACTTTGGTAAGTTTCTAGGGTGGAAAAAGAAAGTTATAGGCTTGGTCACCGAATCGTCGATAAGTTGGCTGTCCAGCTTCAAAGCGTCGGTTTTTTTAAAGATGATCTTTCAATTTAAAAAAAAAGTTACAGGAATTTCACAAAACGGAGACCAGATTTAGATTTCTGCTAAAATTTCGGGTTAAATGGGTCACTTTGGTAAGTTTCTAGGGTGGAAAAAGAAAGTTATGGCTTGGTCACCGAATCGTCGGTAAAGTGGCTGTCCAGCGTCAAAGCGTCGGTTTTTTTAAAAATGATCTTTCAATTTAAAAAAAAAGTTACAGGAATTTCACAAAACGGAGACCAGATTTAGATTTCTGCTAAAATTTCGGGTTAAATGGGTCACTTTGGTAAGTTTCTAAGGCTAAAAAAAAAAAAGTTATTGGCTTGGTCACCGAATCGTCGGTAAAGTGGCTGTCCAGCGTCAAAGCGTCGGTTTTTTTAAAGATGATCTTTCAATTAAAAAAAAAAAAGTTACAGGAATTTCGCAAAACGGAGACCAGATTTAGATTTCTGGTAAAATTTCGGGTTAAATGGGTCACTTTGGTAAGTTTCTAGGGTGGAAAAAGAAAGTTATAGGCTTGGTCACCGAATCGTCGATAAGTTGGCTGTCCAGCTTCAAAGCGTCGGTTTTTTTAAAGATGATCTTTCAATTAAAAAAAAAAAAAAAAGTTACAGGAATTTCACAAAACGGAGACCAGATTTAGATTTCTGCTAAAATTTCGGGTTAAATGGGTCACTTTGGTAAGTTTCTAGGTGGAAAAATAAAGTTATTGGCTTGGTCACCGAATCGTCGATAAGTTGGCTGTCCAGCGTCAAAGCGTCGGTTTTTTTAAAGATGATCTTTCAATTTTAAAAAAAAGTTATAGGAATTTCGCAAAACGGAGACCAGATTTAGATTTCTGGTAAAATTTCGGGTTAAATGGGTCACTTTGGTAAGTTTCTAGGGTGAAAAAAAAAAAAAGTTATTGGCTTGGTCACCGAATCGTCGATAAGTTGGCTGTCCAGCTTCAAAGCGTCGGTTTTTTTAAAGATGATCTTTCAATTTAAAAAAAAAAGTTACAGGAATTTCGCAAAACGGAGACCAGATTTAGATTTCTGGTAAAATTTCGAGTTAAATGGGTCACTTTGGTAAGTTTCTAGGGTGGAAAAAAAAAAGTTATAGGCTTGGTCACCGAATCGTCGATAAGTTGGCTGTCCAGCTTCAAAGCGTCGGGTTTTTTAAAGATGATCTTTCAATTTAAAAAAGTTACCGGAATTTCGCAAAAAATCGGAGACCAGATTTAGATTTCTGGTAAAATTTCGGGTTAAATGGGTCACTTTGGTAAGGTTCTAGGGTGGAAAAAAAAGTTATAGGCTTGGTCACCGAATCGTCGATTAGTTGGCTGTCCAGCTTCAAAGCGTCGGTTTTTTTAAAGATGATCTTTCAATTTAAAAAAAAAAGTTATAGGAATTTCGCAAAACGGAGACCAGATTTAGATTTCTGGTAAAATTTCGGGTTAAATGGGTCACTTTGGTAAGTTTCTAGGGTGAAAAAAAAAGTTATTGGCTTGGTCACCGAATCGTCGATTAGTGGCTGTCCAGCTTCAAAGCGTCGGTTTTTTTAAAGATGATCTTTCAATTTAAAAAAAAGTTACCGGAATTTCGCAAATCGGAGACCAGATTTAGATTTCTGGTAAAATTTCGGGTTAAATGGGTCACTTTGGTAAGTTTCTAGGGTGGAAAAAGAAAGTTATAGGCTTGGTCACCGAATCGTCGATAAGTTGGCTGTCCAGCTTCAAAGCGTCGGTTTTTTTAAAGATGATCTTTCAATTTAAAAAAAAAAGTTACAGGAATTTCACAAAACGGAGACCAGATTTAGATTTCTGGTAAAATTTCGAGTTAAATGGGTCACTTTGGTAAGTTTCTAGGTGGAAAAAAAAAGTTATAGGCTTGGTCACCGAATCGTCGATAAGTTGGCTGTCCAGCTTCAAAGCGTCGGTTTTTTTAAAGATGATCTTTCAATTTAAAAAAAAAAGTTACAGGAATTTCGCAAAACGGAGACCAGATTTAGATTTCTGGTAAAATTTCGGGTTAAATGGGTCACTTTGGTAAGTTTCTAGGGTGGAAAAAAAAAGTTAATGGCTTGGTCACCGAATCGTCGATAAGTTGGCTGTCCAGCTTCAAAGCGTCGGTTTTTTTAAAGATGATCTTTCAATTTAAAAAAAAAAGTTACAGGAATTTCACAAAACGGAGACCAGATTTAGATTTCTGGTAAAATTTCGGGTTAAATGGGTCACTTTGGTAAGTTTCTAAGGCTAAAAAAAAAAGTTATTGGCTTGGTCACCGAATCGTCGGTAAATTGGCTGTCCAGCGTCAAAGCGTCGGTTTTTTTAAAAATGATCTTTCAATTTAAAAAAAAGTTATAGGAATTTCGCAAAACGGAGACCAGATTTAGATTTCTGGTAAAATTTCGAGTTAAATGGGTCACTTTGGTAAGTTTCTAGGGTGCAAAAAAAAAAAAAAAGTTATTGGCTTGGTCACCCAATCGTCGATAAGTTGGCTCAGCTTCAAAGCGTCGGGTTTTTAAATATTATCTTTCAATTTAAAAAAAAAAGTTACCGGAATTTCGCAAATCGGAGACCAGATTTAGATTTCTGGTGAAATTTCGGGTTAAATGGGTCACTTTGGTAAGTTTCTAGGGTGGAAAAAGAAAGTTATAGGCTTGATCACCGAATCGTCGATAAGTTGGCTGTCCAGCTTCAAAGCGTCGGTTTTTTTAAAGATGATCTTTCAATTTAAAAAAATGTTACAAGAATTTCGCAAAACGGAGCAGATTTAGATTTCTGGTAAAATTTCGGGTTAAATGGGTCACTTTGGTAAGTTTCTAGGGTAAAAAAAAAAAAAAGTTATTGGCTTGGTCACCCAATCGTCGGTAAGTGGCTGTCCAGCGTCAAAGCGTCGGTTTTTTAAAAATGATCTTTCAATTTAAAAAAAAAAAAGTTACCGGAATTTCGAAAATCGGAGACCAGATTTAGATTTCTGGTAAAATTTCGGGTTAAATGGGTCACTTTGGTAAGTTTCTAGGGTGGAAAAAGAAAGTTATAGGCTTCGTCACCGAATCGTCGATAAGTTGGCTGTCCAGCTTCAAAGCGTCGGTTTTTTTAAAGATGATCTTTCAATTTAAAAAAAAAATTACAGGAATTTCACAAAACGGAGACCAGATTTAGATTTCTGCTAAAATTTCGAGTTAAATGGGTCTTTTTGGTAAGTTTCTAAGGCTAAAAAAAAAAGTTATTGGCTTGGTCACCGAATCGTCGGTAAAGTGGCTGTCCAGCGTCAAAGCGTCGGTTTTTTTAAAAATGATCTTTCAATTTTAAAAAAAAAAGTTGAAGGAATTTCGCAAAAATCAGAGACCAGATTTAGATTTCTGGTAAAATTTCGGGTTAAATGTGTCACTTTGGTAAGTTTCTAGGGTGGAAAAAGAAAGTTATAGGCTTGGTCACCGAATCGTCGATAAGTTGGCTGTCCAGCTTCAAAGCGTCGGTTTTTTTAAAGATTTTCTTTCAATTTAAAAAAAAAGTTACAGGAATTTCACAAAACGGAGACCAGATTTAGATTTCTGCTAAAATTTCGGGTTAAATGGGTCACTTTGGTAAGTTTCTAAGGCTAAAAAAAAGTTAATGGCTTGGTCACCGAATCGTCGGTAAATTGGCTGTCCAGCGTCAAAGCGTCGGTTTTTTTAAAAATGATCTTTCAATTTAAAAAAGTTATAAGAATTTCGTAAAACTGAGACCAGATTTAGATTTCTGGTAAAATTTCGAGTTAAATGGGTCACTTTGGTAAGTTTCTAGGGTGAAAAAAAAAGTTATTGGCTTGGTCACCCAATCGTCGATAAGTTGGCTCAGCTTCAAAGCGTCGGGTTTTTTAAAGATGATCTTTCAATTCAAAAAAAAAAGTTACCGGAATTTCGCAAATCGGAGACCAGATTTAGATTTCTGGTGAAATTTCGGGTTAAATGGGTCACCTTGGTAAGTTTCTAGGGTGGAAAAAGAAAGTTATAGGCTTGGTCACCAAATCGTCGATAAGTTGGCTGTCCAGATTCAAAGCATCGGTTTTTTTAAAGATGATCTTTCAATTTAAAAAAAAGTTACAGGAATTTCGCAAAACGGAGACCAGATTTAGATTTCTGGTAAAATTTCGAGTTAAATGGGTCACTTTGGTAAGTTTCTAGGGTGGAAAAAAAAGTTATTAGCTTGGTCACCCAATCGTCGATAAGTTGGCTCAGCTTCAAAGCGTCGGGTTTTTTAAAGATGATCTTTCAATTTAAAAAAAAAAAAAAGTTACCGGAATTTCGCAAATCGGAGACCAGATTTAGATTTCTGGTAAAATTTCGGGTTAAATGGGTCACTTTGGTAAGTTTCTAGGGTGGTAAAAGAAAGTTATAGGCTTGATCACCGAATCGTCGATAAGTTTGCTGTCCAGCTTCAAAGCGTCGGTTTTTTTAAAAGATGATCTTTCAATTTAAAAAAATGTTATAGGAATTTCGCAAATCGGAGACCAGATTTAGATTTCTGGTAAAATTTCGGGTTAAATGTGTCACTTTGGTAAGTTTCTAGGGTGGAAAAAGAAAGTTATAGGCTTGGTCACCGAATCGTCGATAAGTTGGCTGTCCAGCTTCAAAGCGTCGGTTTTTTTAAAGATTTTCTTTCAATTTAAAAAAAAAGTTACAGGAATTTCACAAAACGGAGACCAGATTTAGATTTCTGCTAAAATTTCGGGTTAAATGGGTCACTTTGGTAAGTTTCTAATTCTAAAAAAAAAAAAGTTAATGGCTTGGTCACCGAATCGTCGGTAAAGTGGCTGTCCAGCGTCAAAGCGTCGGTTTTTTTAAAAATGATCTTTCAATTTAAAAAAAAGTTACAGAAATTTCGCAAACGGAGACCAGATTTAGATTTCTGCTAAAATTTCGGGTTAAATGGGTCACTTTGGTAAGTTTCTAAGGCTGGAAAAAAAAAGTTATTGGCTTGGTCACCGAATCGTCGGTAAAGTGGCTGTCCAGCGTCAAAGCGTCGGTTTTTTTAAAGATGATCTTTCAATTTAAAAAAAAATGTTACAGGAATTTCGCAAAACGGAGACCAGATTTAGATTTCTGGTAAAATTTCGAGTTAAATGGGTCACTTTGGTAAGTTTCTAGGGTGGAAAAAGAAAGTTATAGGCTTGGTCACCGAATCGTCGATAAGTTGGCTGTCCAGCTTCAAAGCGTCGGTTTTTTTAAAGATTTTCTTTCAATTTAAAAAAAAAAAATTTACAGGAATTTCACAAAACGGAGACCAGATTTAGATTTTTAAAATTTTGGGTTAAATGGGTCACTTTGGTAAGTTTCTAATTCTAAAAAAAAAAAAAGTTAATGGCTTGGTCACCGAATCGTCGGTAAAGTGGCTGTCCAGCGTCAAAGCGTCGGTTTTTTTAAAGATGATCTTTCAATTTTAAAAAAAGTTGTAGGAATTTCGCAAAAACACAGAGACCAGATTTAGATTTCTGGTAAAATTTCGGGTTAAATGGGTCACTTTGGTAAGTTTCTAAGGCTAAAAAAAAAGTTAATGGCTTGGTCACCGAATCGTCGGTAAATTGGCTGTCCAGCGTCAAAGCGTCGGTTTTTTTAAAAATGATCTTTCAATTTAAAAAAAAAAAGTTATAGGAATTTCGCAAAACTGAGACCAGATTTAGATTTCTGGTAAAATTTCGAGTTAAATGGGTCACTTTGGTAAGTTTCTAGGGTGAAAAAAAAAAAAGTTATTGGCTTGGTCACCCAATCGTCGATAAGTTGGCTCAGCTTCAAAGCGTCGGGTTTTTTAAAGATGATCTTTCAATTTAAAAAAAAAGTTACCGGAATTTCGCAAATCGGAGACCAGATTTAGATTTCTGGTGAAATTTCGGGTTAAATGGGTCACCTTGGTAAGTTTCTAGGGTGGAAAAAGAAAGTTATAGGCTTGGTCACCGAATCGTCGATAAGTTGGCTGTCCAGATTCAAAGCATCGGTTTTTTTAAAGATGATCTTTCAATTTAAAAAAAAAAAAAAGTTACAGGAATTTCGCAAAACGGAGACCAGATTTAGATTTCTGGTAAAATTTCGAGTTAAATGGGTCACTTTGGTAAGTTTCTAGGGTGGAAAAAAAAAGTTATTAGCTTGGTCACCCAATCGTCGATAAGTTGGCTCAGCTTCAAAGCGTCGGGTTTTTTAAAGATGATCTTTCAATTTAAAAAAAAAGTTACCGGAATTTCGCAAATCGGAGACCAGATTTAGATTTCTGGTAAAATTTCGGGTTAAATGGGTCACTTTGGTAAGTTTCTAGGGTGGTAAAAGAAAGTTATAGGCTTGATCACCGAATCGTCGATAAGTTTGCTGTCCAGCTTCAAAGCGTCGGTTTTTTTAAAGATTTTCTTTCAATAAAAAAAAAAAAAAAAAGTTACAGGAATTTCACAAAACGGAACCAGATTTAGATTTCTGCTAAAATTTCGGGTTAAATGGGTCACTTTGGTAAGTTTCTAATTCTAAAAAAAAAAAGTTAATGGCTTGGTCACCGAATCGTCGGTAAAGTGGCTGTCCAGCGTCAAAGCGTCGGTTTTTTTAAAAATGATCTTTCAATTTAAAAAAAAAGTTACAGAATTTCGCAAAACGGAGACCAGATTTAGATTTCTGCTAAAATTTCGGGTTAAATGGGTCACTTTGGTAAGTTTCTAGGGTAAAAAAAAAAAAAGTTATTGGCTTGGTCACCCAATCGTCGATAAGTTGGCTCAGCTTCAAAGCGTCGGGTTTTTTTAAAGATGATCTTTCAATTTAAAAAAAAGTTACCGGAATTTCACAAATCGGAGACCAGATTTAGATTTCTGGTGAAATTTCGGGTTAAATGGGTCACTTTGGTAAGTTTCTAGGGTGGAAAAAGAAAGTTATAGGCTTGATCACCGAATCGTCGATAAGTTGGCTGTCCAGCTTCAAAGCGTCGGTTTTTTTAAAGATGATCTTTCAATTTAAAAAAAATGTTACAGGAATTTCGCAAAACGGAGACCAGATTTAGATTTCTGGTAAAATTTCGGGTTAAATGGGTCACTTTGGTAAGTTTCTAAGGCTAAAAAAAATAAAGTTATTGGCTTGGTCACCGCATCGTCGGTAAAGTGGCTGTCCAGCGTCAAAGCGTCGGTTTTTTTAAAAATGATCTTTCAATTTAAAAAAAAAGTTACCGGAATTTCGAAAATCGGAGACCAGATTTAGATTTCTGGTAAAATTTCGGGTTAAATGGGTCACTTTGGTAAGTTTCTAGGGTGGAAAAAGAAAGTTATAGGCTTCGTCACCGAATCGTCGATAAGTTGGCTGTCCAGCTTCAAAGCGTCGGTTTTTTTAAAGATGATCTTTCAATTAAAAAAAAATTACAGGAATTTCACAAAACGGAGACCAGATTTAGATTTCTGCTAAAATTTCGAGTTAAATGGGTCTTTTTGGTAAGTTTCTAAGGCTAAAAAAAAAAAAAGTTATTGGCTTGGTCACCGAATCGTCGGTAAAGTGGCTGTCCAGCGTCAAAGCGTCGGTTTTTTTAAAAATGATCTTTCAATTTTAAAAAAAAGTTGAAGGAATTTCGCAAATCAGAGACCAGATTTAGATTTCTGGTAAAATTTCGGGTTAAATGTGTCACTTTGGTAAGTTTCTAGGGTGGAAAAAGAAAGTTATAGGCTTGGTCACCGAATCGTCGATAAGTTGGCTGTCCAGCTTCAAAGCGTCGGTTTTTTTAAAGATTTTCTTTCAATTTAAAAAAAAAAGTTACAGGAATTTCACAAAACGGAGACCAGATTTAGATTTCTGCTAAAATTTCGGGTTAAATGGGTCACTTTGGTAAGTTTCTAAGGGAAAAAAAAGTTAATGGCTTGGTCACCGAATCGTCGGTAAATTGGCTGTCCAGCGTCAAAGCGTCGGTTTTTTTTAAAAATGATCTTTCAATTTAAAAAAAAAAAAAGTTATAGGAATTTCGTAAAACTGAGACCAGATTTAGATTTCTGGTAAAATTTCGAGTTAAATGGGTCACTTTGGTAAGTTTCTAGGGTGAAAAAAAAAAAAGTTATTGGCTTGGTCACCCAATCGTCGATAAGTTGGCTCAGCTTCAAAGCGTCGGGTTTTTTAAAGATGATCTTTCAATTTAAAAAAAAAGTTACCGGAATTTCGCAAATCGGAGACCAGATTTAGATTTCTGGTGAAATTTCGGGTTAAATGGGTCACCTTGGTAAGTTTCTAGGGTGGAAAAAGAAAGTTATAGGCTTGGTCACCGAATCGTCGATAAGTTGGCTGTCCAGATTCAAAGCATCGGTTTTTTTAAAGATGATCTTTCAATTTAAAAAAAAAGTTACAGGAATTTCGCAAAAACGGAGACCAGATTTAGATTTCTGGTAAAATTTCGAGTTAAATGGGTCACTTTGGTAAGTTTCTAGGGTGAAAAAAAAAAGTTATTAGCTTGGTCACCCAATCGTCGATAAGTTGGCTCAGCTTCAAAGCGTCGGGTTTTTTAAAGATGATCTTTCAATTTAAAAAAAAAAAAGTTACCGGAATTTCGCAAATCGGAGACCAGATTTAGATTTCTGGTAAAATTTCGGGTTAAATGGGTCACTTTGGTAAGTTTCTAGGGTGGTAAAAAAAGAAAGTTATAGGCTTGATCACCGAATCGTCGATAAGTTTGCTGTCCAGCTTCAAAGCGTCGGTTTTTTTAAAGATGATCTTTCAATTAAAAAAAAAAGTTATAGGAATTTCGCAAATCGGAGACCAGATTTAGATTTCTGGTAAAATTTCGGGTTAAATGGGTCACTTTGGTAAGTTTCTAGGGTGGAAAAAAAAGTTATAGGCTTGGTCACCGAATCGTCGATTAGTTGGCTGTCCAGCTTCAAAGCGTCGGTTTTTTTAAAGATTCTTTCAATTAAAAAAAAAAAGTTACAGGAATTTCACAAAACGGAGACCAGATTTAGATTTCTGCTAAAATTTCGGGTTAAATGGGTCACTTTGGTAAGTTTCTAATTCTAGGGTGGAAAAAAAAAAAAGTTAATGGCTTGGTCACCGAATCGTCGGTAAAGTGGCTGTCCAGCGTCAAAGCGTCGGTTTTTTTAAAAATGATCTTTCAATTTAAAAAAAAAGTTACAGAAATTTCGCAAAACGGAGACCAGATTTAGATTTCTGCTAAAATTTCGGGTTAAATGGGTCACTTTGGTAAGTTTCTAAGGCTAAAAAAAAAAGTTATTGGCTTGGTCACCGAATCGTCGGTAAAGTGGCTGTCCAGCGTCAAAGCGTCGGTTTTTTAAAGATGATATTTCAATTTAAAAAAAAAAGTTACAGGAATTTCGCAAAACGGAGACCAGATTTAGATTTCTGGTAAAATTTCGGGTTAAATGGGTCACTTTGGTAAGTTTCTAGGGTGAAAAAAAAAGTTATAGGCTTGGTCACCGAATCGTCGATAAGTTGGCTGTCCAGCTTCAAAGCGTCGGTTTTTTTAAAGATGATCTTTCAATTTAAAAAAAAAGTTACAGGAATTTCACAAAACGGAGACCAGATTTAGATTTCTGGTAAAATTTCGAGTTAAATGGGTCACTTTTGGTAAGTTTCTAGGGTGGCTAAAAAAAAAAAGTTATTGGCTTGGTCACCGAATCGTCGGTAAAGTGGCTGTCCAGCGTCAAAGCGTCGGTTTTTTTAAAAATGATCTTTCAATTTAAAAAAGTTACCGGAATTTCGAAAATCGGAGACCAGATTTAGATTTCTGGTAAAATTTCGGGTTAAATGGGTCACTTTGGTAAGTTTCTAGGGTGGAAAAAGAAAGTTATAGGCTTCGTCACCGAATCGTCGATAAGTTGGCTGTCCAGCTTCAAAGCGTCGGTTTTTTTAAAGATGATCTTTCAATTTAAAAAAAAGTTACAGGAATTTCACAAAACGGAGACCAGATTTAGATTTCTGCTAAAATTTCGAGTTAAATGGGTCTTTTTGGTAAGTTTCTAAGGCTGGAAAAAAAAAGTTATTGGCTTGGTCACCGAATCGTCGGTAAAGTGGCTGTCCAGCGTCAAAGCGTCGGTTTTTTTAAAAATGATCTTTCAATTTTAAAAAAAAAAAAGTTGTAGGAATTTCAAATCAAAACAGAGACCAGATTTAGATTTCTGGTAAAATTTCGGGTTAAATGGGTCACTTTGGTAAGTTTCTAGGGTGGAAAAAGAAAGTTATAGGCTTGGTCACCGAATCGTCGATAAGTTGGCTGTCCAGCTTCAAAGCGTCGGTTTTTTTAAAGATTTTCTTTCAATTTAAAAAAAAAAAAAGTTACAGGAATTTCACAAAACGGAGACCAGATTTAGATTTCTGCTAAAATTTCGGGTTAAATGGGTCACTTTGGTAAGTTTCTAAGGCTGGAAAAAAAAGTTAATGGCTTGGTCACCGAATCGTCGGTAAATTGGCTGTCCAGCGTCAAAGCGTCGGTTTTTTTAAAAATGATCTTTCAATTTAAAAAAAAGTTACAGAAATTTTGCAAAACGGAGACCAGATTTAGATTTCTGGTAAAATTTCGAGTTAAATGGATCACTTTGGTAAGTTTCTAGGGTGGAAAAAAAAAAGTTATTGGCTTCGTCACTTAATCGTCGATAAGTTGGCTCAGCTTCAAAGCGTCGGGTTTTTTAAAGATGATCTTTCAATTAAAAAAAAAAAAAAAAGTTACCCGAATTTCACAAATCGGAGACCAGATTTAGATTTCTGGTGAAATTTCGGGTTAAATGGGTCACCTTGGTAAGTTTCTAGGGTGGAAAAAGAAAGTTATAGGCTTGGTCACCGAATCGTCGATAAGTTGGCTGTCCAGATTCAAAGCATCGGTTTTTTTAAAGATGATCTTTCAATTTAAAAAAAGTTACAGGAATTTCGCAAAACGGAGACCAGATTTAGATTTCTGGTAAAATTTCGAGTTAAATGGGTCACTTTGGTAAGTTTCTAGGGTGGAAAAAAAAAGTTATTAGCTTGGTCACCCAATCGTCGATAAGTTGGCTCCAGCTTCAAAGCGTCGGGTTTTTAAAGATGATCTTTCAATTAAAAAAAAGTTACCGGAATTTCGCAAATCGGAGACCAGATTTAGATTTCTGGTAAAATTTCGGGTTAAATGGGTCACTTTGGTAAGTTTCTAGGGTGGAAAAAAAAGTTATAGGCTTGATCACCGAATCGTCGATAAGTTGGCTGTCCAGATTCAAAGCGTCGGTTTTTTTAAAGATGATCTTTCAATTTAAAAAAGTTACAGGAATTTCGCAAAACGGAGACCAGATTTAGATTTCTGGTAAAATTTCGAGTTAAATGGGTCACTTTGGTAAGTTTCTAGGGTGGAAAAAAAAAAGTTATAGGCTTGGGCACCGAATCGTCGATAAGTTGGCTGTCCAGCTTCAAAGCGTCGGTTTTTTTAAAGATGATCCTTCAATTTAAAAAAAAAAAGTTACAGGAATTTCGCAAAACGGAGACCAGATTTAGATTTCTGGTAAAATTTCGGGTTAAATGGGTCACTTTGGTAAGTTTCTAGGGTGGTAAAAAAAGTTATTGGCTTGGTCACCGAATCGTCGATAAGTTTGGCTGTCCAGCTTCAAAGCGTCGGTTTTTTTAAAGATGATCTTTCAATTTAAAAAAAAGTTATAGGAATTTCGCAAATCGGAGACCAGATTTAGATTTCTGGTAAAATTTCGGGTTAAATGGGTCACTTTGGTAAGTTTCTAAGGGTGGAAAAAGAAAGTTATAGGCTTGGTCACCGAATCGTCGATAAGTTGGCTGTCCAGCTTCAAAGCGTCGGTTTTTTTAAAGATGATCTTTCAATTTAAAAAAGTTACAGGAATTTCACAAAACGGAGACCAGATTTAGATTTCTGCTAAAATTTCGGGTTAAATGGGTCACTTTGGTAAGTTTCTAGGGAAAAAAAAAAGTTATTGGCTTGGTCACCGAATCGTCGTAAGTGGCTGTCCAGCGTCAAAGCGTCGGTTTTTTTAAAAATGATCTTTCAATTTAAAAAAAAAAAAGTTACAGGAATTTCGCAAAAAACGGAGACCAGATTTAGATTTCTGCTAAAATTTCGGGTTAAATGGGTCACTTTGGTAAGTTTCTAAGGCTAAAAAAAAAAAAGTGATTGGCTTGGTCACCGAATCGTCGGTAAAGTGGCTGTCCAGCGTCAAAGCGTCGGTTTTTTTAAAAATGATCTTTCAATTAAAAAAAAAAGTTATAGGAATTTCGCAAAACGGAGACCAGATTTAGATTTCTGGTAAAATTTCGGGTTAAATGGGTCACTTTGGTAAGTTTCTAAGGCTAAAAAAAAAAAAAGTTATTGGCTTGGTCACCGAATCGTCGGTAAAGTGGCTGTCCAGCGTCAAAGCGTCGGTTTTTTTAAAAATGATCTTTCAATTTAAAAAAAAGTTACCGGAATTTCGCAAATCGGAGACCAGATTTAGATTTCTGGTAAAATTTCGGGTTAAATGGGTCACTTTGGTAAGTTTCTAGGGTGGAAAAAGAAAGTTATAGGCTTGGTCACCGAATCGTCGATAAGTTGGCTGTCCAGCTTCAAAGCGTCGGTTTTTTTAAAGATGATCTTTCAATTTAAAAAAAAAAGTTACAGGAATTTCACAAAACGGAGACCAGATTTAGATTTCTGCTAAAATTTCGGGTTAAATGGGTCACTTTGGTAAGTTTCTAAGGCTAAAAAAAAAAGTTATTGGCTTGGTCACCGAATCGTCGGTAAAGTGGCTGTCCAGCGTCAAAGCGTCGGTTTTTTAAAAATGATCTTTCAATTTTAAAAAAAGTTTACCGGAATTTCGCAAAACACACACGGAGACCAGATTTAGATTTCTGCTAAAATTTCGGGTTAAATGGGTCACTTTGGTAAGTTTCTAAGGCTAAAAAAAGTTAATGGCTTGGTCACCGAATCGTCGGTAAATTGGCTGTCCAGCGTCAAAGCGTCGGTTTTTTTAAAAATGATCTTTCAATTTAAAAAAAAGTTATAGGAATTTCGCAAAACTGAGACCAGATTTAGATTTCTGGTAAAATTTCGAGTTAAATGGGTCACTTTGGTAAGTTTCTAGGGTGGAAAAAAAAGTTATTAGCTTGGTCACCCAATCGTCGATAAGTTGGCTCAGCTTCAAAGCGTCGGGTTTTTTAAAGATGATCTTTCAATTTAAAAAAAAGTTACCGGAATTTCGCAAATCGGAGACCAGATTTAGATTTCTGGTAAAATTTCGGGTTAAATGGGTCACTTTGGTAAGTTTCTAGGGTGGAAAAAGAAAGTTATAGGCTTGATCACCGAATCGTCGATAAGTTTGCTGTCCAGCTTCAAAGCGTCGGTTTTTTTAAAGATGATCTTTCAATTTAAAAAAAAAAAAGTTATAGGAATTTCGCAAATCGGAGACCAGATTTAGATTTCTGGTAAAATTTCGGGTTAAATGGGTCACTTTGGTAAGTTTCTAAGGGTGGAAAAAGAAAGTTATAGGCTTGGTCACCGAATCGTCGATAAGTTTGGCTGTCCAGCTTCAAAGCGTCGGTTTTTTTAAAGATGATCTTTCAATTTAAAAAAAAAAAAAAGTTACAGGAATTTCACAAAACGGAGACCAGATTTAGATTTCTGCTAAAATTTCGGGTTAAATGGGTCACTTTGGTAAGTTTCTAATTCTAAAAAAAAAGTTAATGGCTTGGTCACCGAATCGTCGGTAAAGTGGCTGTCCAGCGTCAAAGCGTCGGTTTTTTTAAAAATGATCTTTCAATTTAAAAAAAAGTTACAGAAATTTCGCAGAACGGAGACCAGATTTAGATTTCTGCTAAAATTTCGGGTTAAATGGGTCACTTTGGTAAGTTTCTAAGGCTAAAAAAAAAAAAGTGATTGGCTTGGTCACCGAATCGTCGGTAAAGTCGCTGTGCAGCGTCAAAGCGTCGGTTTTTTTAAAAATGATCTTTCAATTTAAAAAAAAAAAAGTTATAGGAATTTCGCAAATCGGAGACCAGATTTAGATTTCTGGTGAAATTTCGGGTTAAATGGGTCACTTTGGTAAGTTTCTAAGGCTGGAAAAAAAAAAGTTATTGGCTTGGTCACCGCATCGTCGGTAAAGTGGCTGTCCAGCGTCAAAGCGTCGGTTTTTTTTAAAATGATCTTTCAATTTAAAAAAAAAAGTTACCGGAATTTCGAAAATCGGAGACCCGATTTAGATTCCTGGTAAAACTTCTGGTTAAATGGGTCACTTTGGTAAGTTTCTAGGGTGGAAAAAGAAAGTTATAGGCTTCGTCACCGAATCGTCGATAAGTTGGCTGTCCAGCTTCAAACCGTCGGTTTTTTTAAAGATGATCTTTCAATTTAAAAAAAAGTTACAGGAATTTCACAAAACGGAGACCAGATTTAGATTTCTGCTAAAATTTCGAGTTAAATGGGTCTTTTGGTAAGTTTCTAAGGCTAAAAAAAAAGTTATTGGCTTGGTCACCGAATCGTCGGTAAAGTGGCTGTCCAGCGTCAAAGCGTCTGTTTTTTTAAAAATGATCTTTCAATTTAAAAAAAAAAGTTGTAGGAATTTCGCAAATCAAACACAGAGACCAGATTTAGATTTCTGCTAAAATTTCGGGTTAAATGGGTCACTTTGGTAAGTTTCTAAGGCTAAAAAAAGTTAATGGGTTGGTCACCGAATCGTCGGTAAATTGGCTGTCCAGCGTCAAAGCGTCGGTTTTTTTAAAAATGATCTTTCAATTTAAAAAAAAAAGTTATAGGAATTTCGCAAAACTGAGACCAGATTTAGATTTCTGGTAAAATTTCGGGTTAAATGGGTCACTTTGGTAAGTTTCTAGGGTGAAAAAAAAGTTATTGGCTTGGTCACCCAATCGTCGATAAGTTGGCTCAGCTTCAAAGCGTCGGGTTTTTAAAGATGATCTTTCAATTTAAAAAAAAAGTTACAGGAATTTCGCAAACGGAGACCAGATTTAGATTTCTGGTAAAATTTCGGGTTAAATGGGTCACTTTGGTAAGTTTCTAGGGTGGAAAAAGAAAGTTATAGGCTTGGTCACCGAATCGTCGATAAGTTGGCTGTCCAGATTCAAAGCGTCGGTTTTTTTAAAGATGATCTTTCAATTAAAAAAAAAAAAGTTACAGGAATTTCGCAAAACGGAGACCAGATTTAGATTTCTGGTAAAATTTCGAGTTAAATGGGTCACTTTGGTAAGTTTCTAGGTAAAAAAAAAAGTTATGGCTTGGTCACCGAATCGTCGATAAGTTGGCTGTCCAGCGTCAAAGCGTCGGTTTTTTTAAAAATGATCTTTCAATTTAAAAAAAAAAAGTTACCGGAATTTCGCAAAAAAATCGGAGACCAGATTTAGATTTCTGGTAAAATTTCGGGTTAAATGGGTCACTTTGGTAAGTTTCTAGGGTGGAAAAAAAAGTTATAGGCTTGGTCACCGAATCGTCGATAAGTTGGCTGTCCAGCTTCAAAGCGTCGGTTTTTTTAAAGATGATCTTTCAATTTAAAAAAAAAAAAAGTTACAGGAATTTCACAAAACGGAGACCAGATTTAGATTTCTGGTAAAATTTCGAGTTAAATGGGTCACTTTGGTAAGTTTCTAAGGCTGGAAAAAAAAAAGTTATTGGCTTGGTCACCGAATCGTCGATAAGTTGGCTGTCCAGCGTCAAAGCGTCGGTTTTTTTAAAGATGATCTTTCAATTTAAAAAAAAAGTTGTAGGAATTTCACAAAATCGGAGACCAGATTTAGATTTCTGGCTAAAATTTCGGGTTAAATGGGTCACTTTGGTAAGTTTCTAAGGGTGGAAAAAAAAAGTTATATGGCTTGGTCACCGAATCGTCGATAAGTTGGCTGTCCAGCTTCAAAGCGTCGGTTTTTTTAAAAATGATCTTTCAATTTAAAAAAAAAAGTTATAGGAATTTCGCAAAACGGAGACCAGATTTAGATTTCTGGTAAAATTTCGAGTTAAATGGGTCACTTTGGTAAGTTTCTAGGGTGGAAAAAAAAAGTTATTAGCTTGGTCACCCAATCGTCGATAAGTTGGCTCAGCTTCAAAGCGTCGGGTTTTTTAAAGATGATCTTTCAATTTAAAAAAAAAAAGTTACCGGAATTTCGCAAATCGGAGACCAGATTTAGATTTCTGGTAAAATTTCGGGTTAAATGGGTCACTTTGGTAAGTTTCTAGGGTGGTAAAAGAAAGTTATAGGCTTGATCACCGAATCGTCGATAAGTTTGCTGTCCAGCTTCAAAGCGTCGGTTTTTTTAAAGATGATCTTTCAATTTAAAAAAAAAAGTTATAGGAATTTCGCAAATCGGAGACCAGATTTAGATTTCTGGTAAAATTTCGGGTTAAATGGGTCACTTTGGTAAGTTTCTAGGGTGGAAAAAGAAAGTTATAGGCTTGGTCACCGAATCGTCGATAAGTTGGCTGTCCAGCTTCAAAGCGTCGGTTTTTTTAAAGATGATCTTTCAATTTAAAAAAAAAAGTTACAGGAATTTCACAAAACGGAGACCAGATTTAGATTTCTGCTAAAATTTCGGGTTAAATGGGTCACTTTGGTAAGTTTCTAATTCTAAAAAAAAAGTTAATGGCTTGGTCACCGAATCGTCGGTAAAGTGGCTGTCCAGCGTCAAAGCGTCGGTTTTTTAAAAATGATCTTTCAATTTAAAAAAAAAGTTACAGAAATTTCGCAGAACGGAGACCAGATTTAGATTTCTGCTAAAATTTCGGGTTAAATGGGTCACTTTGGTAAGTTTCTAAGGATAAAAAAAAAAAAGTGATTGGCTTGGTCACCGAATCGTCGGTAAAGTCGCTGTGCAGCGTCAAAGCGTCGATTTTCAATTTTTTTTTAAAAATGATCTTTCAATTTAAAAAAAAATTTAAAAAAAAGTTATAGGAATTTCGCAAATCGGAGACCAGATTTAGATTTCTGGTGAAATTTCGGGTTAAATGGGTCACTTTGGTAAGTTTCTAAGGCTAAAAAAAAAAGTTATTGGCTTGGTCACCGCATCGTCGGTAAAGTGGCTGTCCAGCGTCAAAGCGTCGGTTTTTTTAAAAATGATCTTTCAATTTAAAAAAAAAAGTTACCGGAATTTCGAAAATCGGAGACCAGATTTAGATTTCTGGTAAAATTTCGGGTTAAATGGGTCACTTTGGTAAGTTTCTAGGGTGGAAAAAGAAAGTTATAGGCTTCGTCACCGAATCGTCGATAAGTTGGCTGTCCAGCTTCAAAGCGTCGGTTTTTTTAAAGATGATCTTTCAATTTAAAAAAAAGTTACAGGAATTTAACAAAACGGAGACCAGATTTAGATTTCTGCTAAAATTTCGAGTTAAATGGGTCTTTTTGGTAAGTTTCTAAGGCTAAAAAAAAAGTTATTGGCTTGGTCACCGAATCGTCGGTAAAGTGGCTGTCCAGCGTCAAAGCGTCGGTTTTTTTAAAAATGATCTTTCAATTTTAAAAAAAAGTTGTAGGAATTTCGCAAATCACACACACAGAGACCAGATTTAGATTTCTGCTAAAATTTCGGGTTAAATGGGTCACTTTGGTAAGTTTCTAAGGCTAAAAAAGTTAATGGGTTGGTCACCGAATCGTCGGTAAATTGGCTGTCCAGCGTCAAAGCGTCGGTTTTTTTAAAAATGATCTTTCAATTTAAAAAAAGTTATAGGAATTTCGCAAAACTGAGACCAGATTTAGATTTCTGGTAAAATTTCGAGTTAAATGGGTCACTTTGGTAAGTTTCTAGGGTTAGATTTCTGGTAAAAAAAAAAAGTTATTGGCTTGGTCACCCAATCGTCGATAAGTTGGCTCAGCTTCAAAGCGTCGGGTTTTTTAAAGATGATCTTTCAATTTAAAAAAAAGTTACCGGAATTTCACAAATCGGAGACCAGATTTAGATTTCTGGTGAAATTTCGGGTTAAATGGGTCACCTTGGTAAGTTTCTAGGGTGGAAAAAGAAAGTTATAGGCTTGGTCACCGAATCGTCGATAAGTTGGCTGTCCAGATTCAAAGCATCGGTTTTTTTAAAGATGATCTTTCAATTTAAAAAAAAAAGTTACAGGAATTTCGAAAAACGGAGACCAGATTTAGATTTCTGGTAAAATTTCGAGTTAAATGGGTCACTTTGGTAAGTTTCTAGGGTGGAAAAAAAAAGTTATTAGCTTGGTCACCCAATCGTCGATAAGTTGGCTCAGCTTCAAAGCGTCGGGGTTTTTAAAGATGATCTTTCAATTTAAAAAAAAAGTTACCGGAATTTCGCAAATCGGAGACCAGATTTAGATTTCTGGTGAAATTTCGGGTTAAATGGGTCACCTTGGTAAGTTTCTAGGGTGGAAAAAGAAAGTTATAGGCTTGATCACCGAATCGTCGATAAGTTGGCTGTCCAGCTTCAAAGCGTCGGTTTTTTTAAAGATGATCTTTCAATTTAAAAAAAAAAAGTTACAGGAATTTCGCAAAACGGAGACCAGATTTAGATTTCTGGTAAAATTTCGAGTTAAATGGGTCACTTTGGTAAGTTTCTAGGGTGGAAAAAAAAAGTTATTGGCTTGGTCACCCAATCGTCGATAAGTTGGCTCAGCTTCAAAGCGTCGGGTTTTTTAAAGATGATCTTTCAATTTAAAAAAAAGTTACTGGAATTTCGCAAATCGGAGACCAGATTTAGATTTCTGGTAAAATTTCGGGTTAAATGGGTCACTTTGGTAAGTTTCTAGGGTGGTAAAAGAAAGTTATAGGCTTGATCACCGAATCGTCGATAAGTTTGCTGTCCAGCTTCAAAGCGTCGGTTTTTTTAAAGATGATCTTTCAATTTAAAAAAAAAAGTTATAGGAATTTCGCAAATCGGAGACCAGATTTAGATTTCTGGTAAAATTTCGGGTTAAATGTGTCACTTTGGTAAGTTTCTAGGGTGGAAAAAGAAAGTTATAGGCTTGGTCACCGAATCGTCGATAAGTTGGCTGTCCAGCTTCAAAGCGTCGGTTTTTTTAAAGATTTTCTTTCAATTTAAAAAAAAGTTACAGGAATTTCACAAAACGGAGACCAGATTTAGATTTCTGCTAAAATGTCGGGTTAAATGGGTCACTTTGGTAAGTTTCTAATTCTAAAAAAAAAAAGTTAATGGCTTGGTCACCGAATCGTCGGTAAAGTGGCTGTCCAGCGTCAAAGCGTCGGTTTTTTAAAAATGATCTTTCAATTTAAAAAAAAGTTACAGAAATTTCGCAGAACGGAGGCCAGATTTAGATTTCTGCTAAAATTTCGGGTTAAATGGGTCACTTTGGTAAGTTTCTAAGGCTAAAAAAAAAAAAGTGATTGGCTTGGTCACCGAATCGTCGGTAAAGTCGCTGTGCAGCGTCAAAGCGTCGTTTTTTTTTAAAAATGATCTTTCAATTTAAAAAAAGTTATAGGAATTTCGCAAATCGGAGACCAGATTTAGATTTCTGGTGAAATTTCGGGTTAAATGGGTCACTTTGGTAAGTTTCTAAGGCTGGAAAAAAAAGTTATTGGCTTGGTCACCGCATCGTCGGTAAAGTGGCTGTCCAGCGTCAAAGCGTCGGTTTTTTTAAAAATGATCTTTCAATTTAAAAAAAAGTTACCGGAATTTCGAAAATCGGAGACCAGATTTAGATTTCTGGTAAAATTTCGGGTTAAATGGGTCACTTTGGTAAGTTTCTAGGGTGGAAAAAGAAAGTTATAGGCTTCGTCACCGAATCGTCGATAAGTTGGCTGTCCAGCTTCAAAGCGTCGGTTTTTTAAAGATGATCTTTCAATTTAAAAAAAAAGTTACAGGAATTTCACAAAACGGAGACCAGATTTAGATTTCTGCTAAAATTTCGAGTTAAATGGGTCTTTTTGGTAAGTTTCTAAGGGAAAAAAAAGTTATTGGCTTGGTACCGAATCGTCGGTAAAGTGGCTGTCCAGCGTCAAAGCGTCGGTTTTTTTAAAAATGATCTTTCAATTTGGAAAAAAAAAAAAGTTGTAGGAATTTACAAATCACACACACAGAGACCAGATTTAGATTTCTGCTAAAATTTCGGGTTAAATGGGTCACTTTGGTAAGTTTCTAAGGCTAAAAAAGTTAATGGCTTGGTCACCGAATCGTCGGTAAATTGGCTGTCCAGCGTCAAAGCGTCGGTTTTTTTTAAAAATGATCTTTCAATTTAAAAAATTTATAGGAATTTCGCAAAACTGAGACCAGATTTAGATTTCTGGTAAAATTTCGAGTTAAATGGGTCACTTTGGTAAGTTTCTAGGGTGAAAAAAAAAGTTATTGGCTTGGTCACCCAATCGTCGATAAGTTGGCTCAGCTTCAAAGCGTCGGGTTTTTTAAAGATGATCTTTCAATTTAAAAAAAAGTTACCGGAATTTCACAAATCGGAGACCAGATTTAGATTTCTGGTGAAATTTCGGGTTAAATGGGTCACCTTGGTAAGTTTCTAGGGTGGAAAAAGAAAGTTATAGGCTTGGTCACCGAATCGTCGATAAGTTGGCTGTCCAGATTCAAAGCATCGGTTTTTTTAAAGATGATCTTTCAATTTAAAAAAAAGTTACAGGAATTTCGCAAAACGGAGACCAGATTTAGATTTCTGGTAAAATTTCGAGTTAAATGGGTCACTTTGGTAAGTTTCTAGGGTGGAAAAAAGTTATTAGCTTGGTCACCCAATCGTCGATAAGTTGGCTCAGCTTCAAAGCGTCGGGGTTTTTAAAGATGATCTTTCAATTTAAAAAAAGTTACCGGAATTTCGCAAATCGGAGACCAGATTTAGATTTCTGGTGAAATTTCGGGTTAAATGGGTCACCTTGGTAAGTTTCTAGGGTGGAAAAAGAAAGTTATAGGC
>BMAU01003854.1:0-33661 GCA_019973935.1 Trichonephila clavipes
CAAACTTTCAGTACTGGCGACCCAATTTTCAATCATAATTTTTGTCGCGCCCCCCTTGTACAACAATAATGTATTTACTGCAATAAAAATGCACTTTGACGCTAAAGCTACATTGCGATCTCAATTATAAACTGTATAAGTATTAAATTTTGTATATGTTACTTTTAAGTAATATATATTTTAAGAAAATTACTTAAAATATATATTACTTATTATTATGTTATTTTCCTTTCTCAAATTTTTAAATTGGAACAGATCGCAAAATGATATATTTAATTAAGATTTATTTCCTTCAGCATCCATTTCTCAAAGTACAAATATCATTAGAAAAATTGTCTAGTCTATGTTGCTTTCTATCATATCCATCACATCTGGCATTATCGGGTACGTTTGAGTGAGTCTGGGTAACCTATCGAACGTCTGCGCAAAACATATAAAAATGCTTTTCCTCGTACAATTCCAGTCAGTTTTGGTCGACTCGATACTTCTATAGCTACCGAATCTAGCTTGAATGTACATTTTTTAATGTGCACGTTAATTTTATAATTCACGGTAATTAAGATTTACGGCAGTTGGTTGAAACAAAATCATACATATATTTTTAAGTCGTAAGCAAACATTCGACGATAATAAAGGATTAACAAGTACACAGACGAGCATGGTTCCGAAAATTAAATCAAGGAAATATTCTCAAAAATACTTAAAAATTTTGGATTTACCACTACTGAAGTAAATGATGGGGGAAAATGCCCAATCTCGTTATGTGTTAAAACTTACATATCCGAAGAACAACATGTGAAAGTTGTTTTTAAAACCATGTAAAATCATTTAGCCATGTTGGCAAAGAATTTTAAAAAGTATTTTCTTGATGAGGATAACTTGGTAGCAAGTTACGAGTGGATTAGACATCTATTTCAAGATACTCCAGAAGGGCTCTCAACTTCCGAAGAAGAAATCTTTATAGATTTCACATCCAGTGAAAAATTAAAAGGCAATTTTTTGTAATAAATCCCTCTTTGAATTTTGGGTAGAGGTGGATGATGAATTTTCTGCACTGAAAACAAAAGCACTTCGTATACTATTACCATTTTCAACAGCCTACCTTTGTTAAACCGGATTTTCTGCGGTGGCTGCTTTGAAGACAAAATATAGATCTCAGCTAAATATAGAAAAATAACTCTGAGTGTCAATTTCTGATATTAAACCTTCCTTTGAAAAACTTTGCTCTACAAAGCAAGCCCATGGAAGTCACTAATAATTATTAAACTTGTTCTTAATTTAGTATTAAGAAATTTTTTGTAAAATAAATTCTTCAGTACTGATACATTAAACGTATACTGGCTGAAACACCGGCTCTGCACACGAGTTCATTTTTTTAAAAATAAAACATTATTCTTGACATAATAGCTGAACTGTAAGGAGAGTAAAACTGCGTGCACACGACATTGTATTCAAAAATGTAACATGTTTTTTTATAGATAAATGCTATAATTGAAAATAACTGTTTAAAAGAACTGTAATTTTAAACCTCACAGAATTAGCATTTAGAATTAATGTTAAATAATGAAAAAGAATATAAAATTCCGATGAATAATAATTGTGTTACTTTTTAATATTTAAAGTAGAAATACTTCAAAATGTTTTAACCCGGGAGCAAGCGCACACTCGATGCTAACTTTAATGATAGTGCGGGGGGACTCAGTTACCCCAATCATTTGTTTATAATTATTTTTACTGCACACGATACAAATCGAAATTCCAGTGAATAATTTAATTAAGAAAAAGTGTACTTACCGGCTTTCAAGGACTATTTAATTTTTCTTTGATGATTTGAGAAAAAATCCAATAAAACTGAACTAAAATGATTCAAAAGTGCAAGACCATAATAAAGGACGCAAATCAGAGACACTTTTCACTAATATTACAGAAATGTTATTTGCTGGCAAAGCTGTCATATTTTGTCATTCTTTAGAACTAATGTAGAACTAACCATACCAGTAAGTTTGAAGGTGAATCAAATGATCAGCAAATGTATTATGCTGCCTGGCTGAAAAGGGAATCATGTCTTCCTTTTCTTTTTACAACTAATGTACAGTATTTCAATAATAATTACAGTGATGAATTGTTTATCTTCTTAGAATTTTTCTCAGGGTCTGGATTTCGTTTTTCTTTTAACAAGTAATATTTTATGTTAAAACGTAATAAAAAAAATCTCTCATTGAGGAAATACACCAAATTAAACAAAATGTTTTTTTTGTCTTCTTTAATTTTGTTTTGGGATCAAATATAGCTATTTGATGAAGGAAAAACGCCAGATGATAAACATAAATTATATCAGTGTTGTGTATTTTTTTATTATGGAAGAAAGTATTTTGTTTTACTTCTTTCCTGTTATTTTTTTTAAATCTTTAAATTTTCGTTATGCTCGCGCCCCCCCCCCCTTGTAGGGTTATCGCGCCCCACACTTTGAGAAACACTGCTCTATATGTTTAGAAATCACTTATTCAAGGTATTATTCCAAGAAAAAAAATTAGAAAAAAAATAGTGTACTCTTCCAGATCTACATTTGATAAGGAATTTGATTTCTTTTAACTTAACAGTATTTCGATATATGTAGAAGTCTAATTTTTTTTCCAGGAGCTTTTTTCTTATTTTTAAAGTTAACATTTTTTTCCCAGAGTATAATGCGCACTCATGAATTTCGATCTTATTTTCTGTGTTCAAATAGTGAGTTATACGCCGGCTTTTACGGTAATTAATTGTTTCTATAACTGTTACGGTTATTTTATTTCAGACATATATGTTTTGTTTGTTGGGATAACTGACAAATAATAATTTTTTTAAAAAAATTCTTACATTTTCGTATAATATTAGTGGTGTTTCGAAAATTTACCGAGTGCGTACTTTATACTTCCAACGCCATTGTGCTCATAAACTACGAAATAAAATGGAAAGAAAGTACAAATACATTTTAAAACGATACCAGAACACACGTGAATATAAAAATATATTTCTCGGAAATTAAGCCCATTTCTGGACATTTTAAAATAAACTTTAAATTACTACTATATATATATATATATATTAAGAATGAAAATGTTGGAAAAAGAAATTTTTCTAAATGATTTCGTTAAATGTTTTCTACTACGTATTATACTTTCTTGATTATCTCTAATTGTAACTATAAGAAAGTCAATAATTAGTGCGTGAAAATTCTTGTAAGATAATACGCAAAATCTAAATAAGTTTTTGGAAATTATAATTTAATGGCTAATTTTTATTTTTGCTCGAAAACGTATTATTTTATGTCATATTTTCGTATTAATTTTCGAGCAGTAGCTTTACAGGAGGAAACATACTTTAGGAAAGGAGAAAATTGATGTGCTTCGAGTGACACAACATCGATCAGTAAATACTTCTTAAGATGAATCCAAATTCCATTAATGACTATATCTTCATTATACTTGCCTGTTATAAAAACAAACTATTTTCTATAACAAACCCCTGATGAAGGGATTCAAGTGGTACTCTATTTCAGGACTTAAGATTTAAACCCTGAATGAAGATTTGTATGTGTGAGCATGTTAGAAGAGGAAACCTCTAAAATAATTGCAAAAATTGAGAATTATGTGAATAAATGTGTTGATGATAACTTGAACGAATCATATGGATGTGATGTGGAAGTTAGAACAGTGAGGTGTTTCTTATACAATAGCCACGAATCACTTTATTTATAGTATTTTACTAAAGATAGAAAATAAAAATTTATGTATAAGTTTATTTATATAGTTAAGTTTATAATAGCTAAAATTTTTGCAGTATATTTAATTCTAAAATTTAAAAGGAAAAACAGAGTATTAAAAGAATTTTTTAGAAATGTGAATAAATGAGTCTTTCACACACACATATATATATATATATATATATATATATATATATATATATATATATATACACAAAAACAAATAACTAATTACAAAAATGAAATTAAGCTAATAATTTAAAATATCACTTGCCTGTACAAATTCATTCTGATATAAGAACGAATTCATTTACCTTTAAAATGTACATTAATATTACCAATAAATATATATTATAAAAAAAAACATAAATTTTCTTTATTTATAAGTGACTTCTTTTTTCTTACATAAGGATAAAACTCGAAACATGTAATTCATTTTCAAAGTATTATTAATCACAGTAAATGGATTATTAAAAATTATATAACAATTTTTTTATTTGTAATTGAGTTCCTCATTTACTAAGCTCAAATATATATTTCTTCTACAAAATTGAATCCATTAAAAATATTTTGATTTACGTGAATGAAAAAAAGAACCGATTGTTATTTTTACAGTGAAAATTTCATACGCAAGGGAATTTAGCTATTATACTCAAGACACGGAAGAAAAAACTGCCTGAAAAACAATCTCCCAAATTGGGACAAAACTTTTATGTTTCAATGAACCACTACGGCATAGAAAAATGCTATAACGCCAAACCAGGCAACCCAGAATAATGACGTCATTGCACATCTACCAATGACAAGCAACCTCTTTTCCTTTGACCGTGCCGAAGAGGAATGCCCGAGGTGTGAGGAACTCAAAAAGTGCTCTTTATTTAACGCTACGCTTTATAAATACACTCATTCGGTACGGTTACAATCAATACGGCAAGCCTAACAACAACAAAATAGAAACCATTTAATCTATCAAATGAGGCCCTATCAAATTAACAGATATTTATTTAAAGTACATTATATATCACAACTATTTTTAACTCTTGTTATTTATTATCTGATTCATTTTATAGAATGTGAAGAGAGTTTGTGTTCAAAGCAGATTATTATCATATTATCAGCCTTGCTCCCTGTTCAATGAAAACGTTTACTGACTAATATTGAGCATTGACTCGGTTTTTTTTAATTTTAATTTACATCGCGCTGTGAATCGGCTAGAATTTTGTTAGAGACGGACCTCGCAATTTTCCATCTGTTGATTGAAGAGGATAATAGACAGGTTCAACTGTAAAGCTTACTATAGGTGGCTGCAGTGGTTAAAAACCGTTTCTTTGTTCCACTCAGAACTAACGTATGAAATATTGAGTATATAAAACGTTAGTAATAAGTATTGTTTAATTTTTATTAGTGGGAAAGTGTTATTTACTTATAAATTTGATAGCAATCATCTTGCGTGGACTTTGCATGTATTGAAAGTAAGTAATTAAATTGTTCGTAATTTTTTTGAATATTGTGGTTTGACCACGGCCACAATACTAAAATTACCCTCTCACATTGACGGTGAAAAGCCATATTGGTGATTAGCAGTTTTGGTTATGCTACAATATGAAGAATATGGTTTTCGGTACATATTTGACTATTTCTTCATATATAAGTGGGAATTGAGGGACTGTCTTTCCAATTGAACTACTGTTAAGAAAGTGACAACTCAACTGCAATAATTCTGGAAGCTTTCTAGAATGTTCTTTATATCATTTTTCTCTTGCTGATAAAAACATTTTGATTTTGTACATTTAAGATGGCATTTTCGATTTACATCACTCCAACAAGATTTTGGAGAATTTTTTAATTTATTATTTTTTTTATACAAAATCAAATAGTTTATGTGTATTTAAGATTACTGTTCGTATTTTTACTAATTAATTTTCCTCATTGACACTTTATTAATACCCATTTCTTGAGTAAATTCTTTTAAAAATTATGATTGCACCCAACAATTTTTTGATTTTGTTTAATTAAAAATGATTCTTAAAATTTAAAAATAAAGTGAGATTTTTTTCTGCTCGCTTTAAAGGCTACTTTCATGTAATGTTTCAGAATAAGACCTGAATTTGGAATATTTTTTCTGATATTAAAAAATTCCAGCATAAATATATTATGCTTTGGTTTTCCTATCATATAGAAACTAGCATATATTATCATGCTACTCATTTTTATCAAAGTTGGTCTACTTTTTTCTAGAATAAAATTTTCACATTTTTCCTGTTCTGTAGTGCTAAATTATCTATCTCTTTATGTTTAAATGAAAAGTTAATTATTTATAGAACCATCCTTGGACAGATGTATTATGGAAGACTAGCTGGTATACCCGTTCTTCACACGGGTGAACTGAAAAATTAAACACAGATTGAAGGATAAAGAAGTTTTTAATGAGTTAATTTTATGTGAATTGCAAATTAAACAAAAAAAGCTTTTTGCATATCTCAGCTAAACAAAAAAGAAAAAGAAAACTCCTTTGTTAAATTTTAAGTATGTAGATCTAATAGCTGATAAAAAGGATTTTTTAAATTTATAACTCCCCATAACATTTTTGAGGGTCGATTTCTGAAAATACCTCCCTAAGCCAGTGCTTCTCAAACTTTCAATACTGGTGCCCCCTTTTCAATCACAATTTTTATTGCGCCCCCCCTTATACATAATAATTTACTGAATGCAATAATAATACACTTTTACGATAAAGCAACAATATTTATTATAAACCGTACAAATTCATGACATAAGTATTAAATTTTGTGTATGTTACTTTTAAGCAAAAAAAAGTTAAGTAATAGGATAATTACTAAGTTATTTTTCCTTTCTCTGATTTTTAAATTGGAACATATTACAAAATGCGGTGTTTGCTTAGAAGACAAAATATAGATATCAGCTAAATATAGAAAATGAACTCAGAGGGTCAATTTCTTATCTTGAAACTCCTTTCAAAAACTTTGCTCTGTAAGACAAGCCCATGGAAGTAGCTAATAATTATTAAACTTGTTCTTAATTTAGTATTAATTAATTAGTCCTAAAATACTCTGTGCGCCACTCATACATTAAAAGCAGTGTTTCTCAAACTTTCAATACTGGCGACCCAATTTTCAATCATAATTTTTGTCTCGCCCCCTGTACAACAATAATGTATTTACTGCAATAAAAATGCACTTTGAGAGAGAGACACTAAAGTTACAATACGATCTTAATTATAAACCGTACAAATTAATACGATAAGTATATTAAATTTTGTGTATATTTTAAGTAATATATATTTTAAGAAAATTACTTAAAATGTATATTACTTAGAATTATGTTATTTTCCTTTCTCTAATTTTTAAATTGGAACAGATCGCAAAATGATGTATTTAATTAAAGATTTATTTCCTTCAGCATTCATTTCTCAAAGTACAAATGTCATTAGAAAAATAGTCTAGTCAATATCGCTCTCTATCATATCCGTCACATCTGGCATTATAGGGTACATTTGCGTGAGTCTGGGCAACCTATCGGACGTCTGCGTAAAACATGTAAAAATGCTTTTCCTGGTACAATTCAGTCAGTTTTGGTCGACTCGATACTCCTATAGCTACCGAATCTAGCTTGAATGTACATTTTTTTTAAATTTCCATGTTAATTGTAATTCACGGTAATTAAGTATTTACGGCAGTAGATTAAAACAATATCATACATACATTTTTAAGTCGTAAGCAAACATTCGACCATAATAAAGAATCAACAAGTACACAGACGAACGAGCATGGTTCGAAAATTAAATCAAGGCGATCTTCTCAAAAATACTTAAATTTTGGATTTACCACTACTGAAGTAAATGATGGAAAAAAAAGCCCCAGCTCGATATGTGTTAAAACTTACAAATCTGTAGAACAACATGTGAAAGTTGTTTTTAAAACATGTAAAATGATTTAGCTATGTTGGCAAAGAATTTTTAAAAGTATTTTCTGGATGAGGACAGCTTGGTAGCAAGTTACGAGTGGATTAGGGATCTATTTCAAGATACTCCAGAAGGGCTCTCAACTTCCGAAGAAGAAATCTTCATAGATTTCACATGCAGTGAAAAATTAAGAGGGGCCATTTTGTAATAAATCTCTCTTTGAATTTGGGGTAGAGGTGGATGAGGAATTATCTGTACTGAAAACAAAAGCACTTCGTATACTATTAACATTTTCAACATCCTACCTTTTGCAAACCGGATTTTCTGCAGTGGATGCCTTGAAGACAAAATATAGATCTCAGCTAAATATAGAAAAATAACTCTTTAAGTGTCAATTTCTGATATTAAAACCTTCCTTTGAAAAACTTTCCTCTACAAGAAAAGCCCGTGGAAGTCCCTAATAATTATTAAACTTGTTCTTAATTTAGTAATAAGATTGATTGATTGAATATTAACGTCGCACTGTTCAGCTGCACGAGGGCTTTTGACGACGGACCACGTAATTTTGAACCATGGTCAAGTGACGTGGATGACACCTGAGCTGGCACCCTTCTCTCCTAACTACCACACCACACCAACGGGAAAAAGTTTCAACTCTCAACAGATTTAACATACATCGCTGCCCTACATGGCGGGTCTTTAGTGGTACTGGGCTCGAACTCGTGACAAGGCAAGCCACGATCCGATACCTATACCACTCGGCTACCGCGGCCAAATTCAGTAATAAGAAATTATTTATAAAATACCTTCTTCAGTACTGATACATCAAATATATACTGGCTGAAACACCGACTCTTCGCACGAGTTCATTTTTTTAAAAAAATAAAACATTATTCTTGATATAATAGCTGAACTGTAAGGAGAGTAAAACTGTGTGCACGACATTGTATACAAAAATGTAAAATGATTTTTTTTTAGATAAATGCTATAATTTTAAATAACTGTTTAAAAGAACTGTAATTTTAAACCTCACACAATTAGCATTTAGAATTAATGTTAAATTATGAAAAAGAATATAAAATTCCGATGAAGAATAATTGTGTTACTTTTTAACATTTAAAGCGAGAAGACTTCAAAATGTTTTAACCCGGGAGCAGGCGCGTACTATATACTAACATTAATGGTAGTGCGGGGGGGCTCAGTCACCCCAATCATTTGTTTAGAATTATTTTTACTGTACACGATACAAATCGGAATTCTAGTGAATATTTTAATTTATAGAAAGTATACTTACCTTCTTTCAAGGACTATTCAATTCTTTGATGATTTGAGAAAAAATCCAATAAAACTGAACCAAAATGATTCAAAAGTACAAGACCATAATAAAGGACGCAAATCAGACACTTTTCAATTATCCTACAGAAATGTTAAACCAATCAATTCTTTTCCAAATATCGCAAAACTCAATTATTTACAATTTCCCTAAGCGAAAAGCAAACGCATAAAAGATGGGAGGGAACTAATATTGATAATAACCATACCATAAGATTGAAGGTCAATCAAATGATTAGCAAACGTACTATGCAGCCTGGCTGAAAAGTGAATCATGACTTCCTTTTCTTTTTCTACAACTAATGTACAGTATTTCAATAATAATTACAGTGGTGAATATTGTTTATCTTCTTAGAATTTTTCTCAGGGTCTGTGGGTTTCGTTTTTTCTTTTAACGAGTAATATTTTATGTTGAAACGTAATAAAAAATCTCTCATTGAGGAAATACAGCACATTAAACAAAATGTTTTTTTTTCTTTAATTTGGTTTTGGGATCAAAGATAGCTATTTGATGACGGAAAAAAGCCAGATAATAAACATAAATTATGTCAGTGTTCTTGTGTGTATTTTTTTTTATTATGGAAGAAAGCATTTTGTTTTACTTCTCTTTCCGGTTATTTTTTAAAAAAATCTTTAAATTTTCGATACGCTCGCGCCCCCCAGGGGGGCGCGCCCCACACTTTGAGAAACACTGCACTATACTATAAGGATAAATAGAGGATCTAACTGACTAACTAACCAGATTAAATGAAATATCCTAAGAAAATAGATTCAGAATTCTTGCTCAGAAGTTTCATGTTTGAAAATATATTAACTTCAAATATAAAATTAATTACTTCAAAGTTTGTCTAAGAAATGCTAAATCAGTACTCATACCATTCCAAAATTTGGAACATACATATTAAACTGCCAACCAATTTCGCCAATCAAAAAGACATCCGAATTGTGAAAAAAACTTATATCACTATAATTACTGTGTTCAAACATGATCATGAACAGTTTCCACTATTGGTTGCATATCGTAGCATTTAACGGTTTTATGATTTTAAGAAATTAGAAAGTATATTATAATATACAAGTGCTCCAAATCTGCCCTCTCAATACACGTCACACAAAAATATCAGTGATTTTGGACAATTAACCCATTAAAAATAATTTTGAAATTTTTCTGAAAAATTACCTTTTTTTTTACTGAATTTTGCATTAATGTAGATTATTGTGAACAGCAATTTGTCAAGTTATTCCTTTAAGGGTAAATAGAGAATTGAAAAAGATTATATTAAAATTTTGAATATTTCTATTGCTTTTAGAAAGTAAATATCCTACAGAATCAAATGTCTATGTGTAAAATCATATTTGGTTTCATGATCTTAATTACTGATAAATATCATAGAACTGATCTAAGTACACTTCTTGGGTCAATATTTGTAAATAACTCAGTACAACAAATTTATTCAGGACTTAAATTTATAAGCAGGATAGTATCAATACAGATGAACCTTTTAGACTTTAATACTTATGTAAAAATTAAAATCCAGAGTATTCTTATGCTTTATACATTTCAGCTGGGGTTGCATAGATTTCTTCAATAAACTGTGTTATTCTTCAATAATATGTGTATAGTCTATATGTGAAACTTATCATCAAAATTAATGAATTTTACATTTTTATAACCCTTGTGCAAATACCAATAATGTTATCCATAGTAAAAAAATTGTACATCTGTGTGACAAATTTATACCAGTCAAATTCTGAAAAACAGATGTTGTGTTAAGAAATCCCTATACTACATAATAGATACACCACACAAATATTTTATAATTTTTATTTTTTTTGTGTAAACGAATTATGAATTCAAAAATGACATTATTTTGACCATGCAGAAGAGAACAGAACTTTTATATTCAATATATATACACACAAATTTATCTTACATAATATACACAATTTAATTAAAAAATTTTAATGTCTTAATTTTTTACCACATTCAGAATGAAGTTCTCGATAAATAATATCTTTTTACTAAAATCTTGCTGCGAATAAAGGCTTTAAAAATGTTGCATAATTTTTGTTTACTTTACAAAAGGTAAGTGGTAATTTGCATAAGATATTTTTCATTTCTGTAGTGAATGCTTTTTTGAAATTTGTTTCCCAAAAGAATAAAATTATATAATACATATTTGTCTATATATATATACATTATATATATATATACATATTTGTCTGTATATATATAATACATTACATGTAGAGAGAGACAAAAACTTGATTTAATGTATGAGACATGTAGGGTTACATATCAGATTCTTGTGTTTTTATTTTGTATAATTTAATACAGAATTATCTATTAACCACTCTGAAGATGAGTAAAATAATTAAAATTTAAGTTAACTAAATATATTATCCTTTTATGTATGTTCTCTATATAATTTAATTTAAAATAAACAAAAAATATTTGCATTCTTGTAGATATCTGTCCAAATTCCTTTTAGCAGAAGTTTCTTTTGTGAACACAAATAGTATAGGAATGGAGCTGGCGACGATTTCTAAAAATGTTTGGTATTGAAAACAAGATTATTCAAAGTGGTCAGAGCATAATAAGTGAGGAGATGGTTTAAAATCCTTACGCTTCATCACGTTAACTAAACACTCAAATTTTACCGGGATATTCAAAACATATTTTTTCTATACAATTATCTGATCTTTTGCTGTAATCGAGTTATAATGTAAAAAGCAAGAGCAAAATAGTACACAAAAGAAGTGTTAGGTTAGAGTTAAGTGGAAACAAACCAAAACATATTCACGTGCTCTCCTCATCACATGATCATGACGTCACATGAATCAACCTCATTCAGTGCTCTTCCCGGAGTAAGTGACAGCTTAGCTGTTTAAAGCGCTGCTTTATAAAATGGTAGTTCTCAGGTTCGAAACTGAAGAGGAAGAGACTTTCCATTTCGCATCACGCTACTTTTAAAGTTTAAAATTTTTAGTGGAATGAAAAAGGTTAAAATTAAAATGAAATATCAGTGTTTTTATCAGATCGGTTTTTTTAATGTTTTCAGTGTGTGTATATATATATATATATATATGACGCATTTGTTGTCTGTTTGTCTGTTCCCTCATAACTCGAGATCCAGACACCCAAATAACGTGAAACTTGGTACACGTACACAAAATTACACGAGAAAGGTTCTTAAATAGGTTTAGCGTTCATAATTCCTTCCAAATTTTTTAAAATTTAGTTTTTAAGTGATTTTCCCAGTGTTATGACGTCATATGTAGTCACGTTTCTCACTAAGTGGACACTTTATACTTTACATGCAGTTTTTCAAGATTATTACATATTTTTACTGTAGCTATGTTTATCGGTTGGAATATTTATTCAATTTTTCTATTCTTTGATGTTTAATTAGGATTATTTTTGGAATAAATAATTTTTTTAAGGATTATTCTTTCTACAACTAAAATTTTGTTTTGTTGTTTTGGCAACATTTAGTTATTATCGCGGGATGTTTATGTGTGTGATTTTCCTTGCAAATTACAACTTATTTATTTATTTATTTAGAATGCGAAGATTATAATTTTGACAAACTATAACTTCTCATTGATAAGGGTTATATTTCAGTTCGGTTCAAATGTAGTATAGGGAGGCCACTTTGGATTTGGCAATTTTTTTCTTCGGATTTTTCGATTTTTATCTAAATGTCATGGTGAGATATCGAATTCATTCTAAAATAATTAATACCGAAAAAAGTACCTTGGAGACCACTTTTAGTAACCAAAATAAAGGACTGCGCCAAGTAGCCCCCCTATACTACACTTGATCCAATAATATGGTTCTTTGTAATTTCATGTGTCTTTATTTTAACCTTTACGGGTATACTATTGGCTTCAGTGCATAAAATTGCCATGCAGAAAATCATACTTGGGTAATCATACTGCCCAAGCAAAAGCAGTGTTGGTAGTAATTACATATCAAACTGGAATAGGCATCAGAGAATGAGCAAAACAGACAAATGGCTTAAATACCTGTTGAGGAAGCAGGTGGTCATAAGATAAATTAGTTTTGGAACTTATGTACTATCCTGACAATCGCCAACATTCAAAATAACTTGCCAAGTTGGCAACCCCGATTTTACATGTCATACATATATGTTGAATTTTGAGTCGTGCTTCGTTTCATATATCGCCAATAGGTTGCGGTTATATGTAAGTACCTTATTTTTTCAAATTATGCTTTTGCATTGATAAAGTTAGTTCAGTTCTTTTTATGTCGGTTAATGTTAGTATTGTACTTCATTTTTCAATTTATTTTTATGCTCGGGATATATATACTTTGGATAATTGTTGTAGTACTTGCGTATTATTGCACAATCGCCAACGTTCAAGACAACTTGCCACTTTGGAAATCCCAACTTTGTGTGTGCTGAATTAGCAATCATGTGCTTCATTTTGTATAATGTCACCAATAGTTTGCGATAATACATAAGTACCTCTAATTCTGTACATTACTATAACATTAGACTGGCCGCAACATACCAATTTGGCGTGATTTCAGAATCATGCCAAAAATGAGTATGTTGAGGAAGCGGGTAGTGGTAAGATAAATTATTTTTGGCACCTATGTACTATTCTAACAATCGCCAACATTCAAAGTAACTTGCCAAGTTGACAACCCTGATTTCGCATGTCAGATATATGCTGAATTGTGAGTCATGTGCTTTGTTTCATATAATGTCGCCAAAAGGTTGCAATAATACTTAAGTACTTTTTAATTCTGTGCATTACTATAACATTAGACTGGCCACAACCTACCAATTTGGCGTGCTTTAATATTCATGCCAAAAATGAGTAGCCAACTAATATGAAATTAATATTACGAGTATTATCTTAGCCTGTTTTATCTTTCCCTCCAGTAATCCTTAATTAATTCAATATATAATTTTTGTTTTATTTATATTTTAGTACTTACATTTTTTTTTTTTTGGTTATTATGTACTGCAAATATTTTTTTGCACATTGCGATGTCTTTGGCAAAATTAATCAGTGGTATTTTTCTTAAATATGTTTTTGACAATTTTTAAAATTTTGTTTGATGTCTGTCTGAAATGCAAATAGCAAAGTAAATATTTTACAATATATATATTGTTTGTACAAAAATGTTTATTCAAAATATTGAGTCGTCTTTTATTTTTGATATCTTTTTAAGATTTAATTTTATGTTATAACCAGCTATACCCAGCTTTAAAATACTGGTACACCATAAAATATGTCATGAAGCTTACAAAAGTAATAATACACAAGAATTCAAACAAATCTATATGCATATAAGACGCATTTGTTGTCTGTCTGAATAAACTTTCTCTTTCACACTACAGAATTTGGACAAATTTTCAAAATTTGTTGGTGTGGTTAGTAATTAATTATAATGCTATAATTTTAATTGAATAGGCAGATATTGCATTTTTAAGTATAAAAATAGTTATAACTACTGTGCTGTATTTTTTTCAGTGAGTGAATATTAACGTCACACTGTTCAGCTACATGTCACACTGTTCAGTTTTGGCGACGGACCACATAATTTTGAACCATGGTCAAGTGACGTGGACGACACCTGAGCTGGCACCCCTTTCTCCTAACTACCACGCTACACCAATTTAGCATGAATATTCTACCAATACTTAGCTGGAATATTCTTTGAAATCCACTCTTCCAAGATATGACAGCACGGGTTCTATGATGAGTATTTTAGCGGGGAAGGCAAATAGTTTTGTAGCAGATATTACATTTTCAGCTGTCAGCGTATTCAGCGGATTGCAAAGATTATCATTTTTGTCCCCAAAAAGAGTTAATGTCAAAATTTAAGTGTCTTATGTTTATGGAGACCTTAGAAAACGATTTGACTATTTATTTTAAGTGAATGGTGTATATAATTTTACAGTGGAATATATTTAATTAATTTATTAGCTCTAACCGATTAAATTTCCCTAAGTGGAGTATTTTGTTTATGTATGTCCCTTAATTTTCAATGTAGTGACCTAAAAAAATATTGCATGAAAAAAATTTCAGTAAATCATAATGCGGTAGATAAAGCATTAACGTGCATCGCGCCCCTACACGGCGGGTCTTACAAAGCTCTAATAAAGTTTTAGCTATGAAAGTAGCTAGACATTTGCCAACTTGACTCTATTGTCAACATTTCGCTATTTTTTCCATTGAATCGCCAATGTTATTTAGGAAATGGCGTTGCTTGCGAGTATTACAATATTAACATAAAATAAATTCAACAGAAAGTTATATTAATGTATGACGCTTTCAGTTATAAATTATTTACAATATTTTAAGCGTCACAAAACTTTTAACAATGTGTTACTTTTGCTGAGCAGAGATCAGCTTAGGGAGGTATTTTCAAAAATCAACCCTCAAGAGTGTTACGGGGTGTTATAAATATAAAAAAAATCATTTTTATCAGCTATTAGATCTACATACTTAAAACGGGCATACCAGCTAGTATATATATACAGGCTTTCCCCCATACTGTTTTTTTTCTAACTTATATATTTACTAGCTGGTATACCCGTTCTTCACACGAGTGAACTGAAAAATTAAACACAGATTGAAGGAAAAAGAAGTTTTTAATGAGTTAATTTTATGTGAATTGCAAATTAAACAAAAAAAGCTTTTTGCATATCTCAGCTAAACCAAAAAAAAAAAAGAAAGAAAAACACCTTTGTTAAATTTTAAGTATGTAGATCTAATAGCTGATAAAAAGGATTTTTTTATTTATAATTCCTCGTAACACTCTTGAGGGTCGATTTTTCAAAATACCTCCCTAAGTTGATCTCTGCTCAGCCAAAGTAACACATTGTTAAAAGTTTTGCGTAATGAATGCTTAAAGTAGTGTAAATTTATATCTGAAAGTGTAATACATTAATATTACTTTCTGTTGTATTTATTTTATTTTAAAATTGTAATATTCGCAAGCAACGCTGTTTCTTAAATTATAATGGCGATTCAATGAAAAACATAGCGAAATGTTAACGATAGAGTCAAGTTGGCAAATGCGTAGCTCGAGCTTTATTAGAGCTTTGTAAGACCCGCCGTGTAGGGGCGCGATGCACGTTAATACTTTATCCAACCACATTATGATTTACTGCAGTTTTTTTCATACAATATTTTTTTTTGGATCGCTACATTTAAAATTAAGGGATATACATAAACAAAATACTCCACTTTGGAAAATTTAATCAGTTGGAGCTAATAAATTTAAGATATTCCACTGTAAAATTACTTATATACACCGTTCACTTTAAATAAGTAGTCAAACAATTTTCCAGGGTCTTCACTAACATACAAAAACATAAGACACTTAAATTTTGACAAACTATTTTTTCGGGACAAAAATAATCTTTGCATTCCGCTGAAAACGCAATATCTGCTACAAAACTATTCGGCTTCCCACTAAAATACTCATCATAGAACCCGTGCTGCCATATATCTTGGAAGAGTGGATTTCAAAGAATATTCTTGCTAAGTATTGGTAGAATATTCCTTCTCTAAGGTGGTGTGGCAGTTAGGAGAAGAGGATGCCAGCTCAGGTGTCGTCCACGTTACTTGACCATTGTTCAAAATTACGTGATACGTTGCCAAAAACTCTCGTGTAGCTGAACAGTGCGATGTTAATATTCACACACTCCAAAAAATACAGTACAGTAGTTATAATTATTTTTATACTTAAAAACACAATATCTGCCTATTCAATTAAAATTATAACGTTATAATTAACTACTAACCACAAACAAATTTTGAAAATTTGTCCAAATGATGCAGTGTGAAAGAGAAAGTTTATTTACTTCAATCACTAGAACCGATAAAAGCATTTATTTTGAAAAAAGATCAATTTCTTACTACCAAATGTGCATAATAAAATCCTATAAAAAAACCATTAAAATAAAGAGAGATGTATAACAACCTCTCCCTTCAAAACTTGGTTTTATTCTGAAATAAAAAAATAGGCATTATTCTGATCACAGGAATTAATTAGAAGCGAGCTTTGCGTAGCCAAACCAAAAAGAGTTTTTCACAAACAAAAGATTGATAGATATATGCTGTGGTGGGCTTTTTTGCAGCGCAAGCCAGATTTGCTTGCAGATGCCAGAATTTTTTCCTACTTGACAAATATCGTTATATTTTGGACACTTTTTACAAATTTTTATAAATCATAGCCTATGTATTATTCTGATCTATAAGCTATATTACTGTAAAGTTTCATTAAAATCCATTCAGTTGTTTTTGCGTGAATTTATAATATATATTAGATATGTTTAATCGAACGTTCAGAAAAAAGCAATCATTCCTATAGCTATCTGTTAATTTTTCTTTCATTTATTACTTATAGAAATTTGATTTTAATAAATATATATGTTTTTTTAAAAAGATTATTTCTATTTCATTACGAAATTAATTCTTTGTTAATTAACAAGTACATCGTCTATTATTTTGGATCAAAATACATTTTAGAGACATTTTTAAGCTAACTATATTTAACGATTGATTGATTCATGAAAATCTGAATTCTATTTTATTATTTTAGATTCTTAGAAACTTAACTATTATTAAAAAATGATGAACGTTTTTGTTTTACTCTAGCGTCAGAATCGTTTTCTTTTTATTGCTTCACATTAGTAATTTTTTTTAATTCTAAGGCAATATTTTTTTTTATTAGTCATACATCGAAATTTGAAGCTATATCTTATCTGTGAGAGGGAAAGGAAGATAGAACAATAATTTTACACTAAAAAACCGTGTTCGGGCTATAGAGAGAGGAAAGAGACCTGTCTTAAATCAAAAATAAGTGGAATGGAACAAATTTCGAAAAAGGGAAAAAATTTTTGACAATTTTAGAAATCACTCACATTGTGCACGTACAAACACACACATAAATGCTGGTGACATGAGGAAAAGAGAAAGCCCGGGCAACGCCGGGCTAAGCGGTGGAGGGGGGAAGTCATTTTGAAAATGAGTATTAGAAGTTCTGATTTTGTGAAAGAAAGGAAAATTTATAAAAGTAGAGATAGCCCATGCAACGCCGGGCCATGCAGCTAGTTAAAAAAACTGTAATAACAATTTTCTGCATCTGTATACGAGAAATTTTTCGAAAACAATTTAATTTGTTCAAAAAAATAATTTTATTAAAAAGTGTATTTCTTTAAACATGTTTCTTAATTTATTTTAAAACGTCCAATTAATTTTTTTCTGAATGTGGGAGACATGCATTTTTAAAAAAATTCAAACCTTTTGAAGGATAATAATTACAAAGGAAGTCAGTCTATAAAACATAAAAAAGCTAGTATTTTCTTTGATGTGCAAGATTTTCATTAGTATGTTTTATAATTGTAGGATTATTTAACCCTTCGAGGAGGAAAAAAGTAATATTTAGCCTACTTTTATAAAATAGTTTTGTAGGTATGTGTGTATAAAGGGATATCTTTTGGTACAGTAAATCATGGTTTGCTTCAAAATTGAATATTTTAAAAAAAGAAATTTTCTTTTTAAGTTCTTATCCTCATGAATTTAAGGGAATGTTAGTATAAAACAGTTTATTCTATTGATTATATCAATTTCCAAAGTAAAAAAAAAATTCAATAGACTCTTATGAAGTTATTTAATTATAAAATAGTGCTACTTTTTTACTTCTTATATGGAAACACTCAATAGGATAAATCAGGAAAAATAACAAAAAAATGCAATTTCATTGTCTACATCCATAAGAATTACATTGTAATAATTTCAAATCAATCTCAAAAACTGTCTCAAAGTATATCTATGTTATGTTGGTACTGGGATTAATTCGTAAACTCCTTTGACAGAATAATCTGTTTATTTTTAAAATAAGAATAAATAAAAATTTAGAATAACAATTAATTAAATGAACATTTAAACGTCGTTGCCTAATTGGCTTTCATTATTTTTAAAGAAATTAACGGTTCTGTCGATATGCGTCTGTTTCCCTTGCGGTCTAAACGTATTCTCCGGTTCTCATGTTCCTTCTCTCGTTTCCTTTCGAAACCATCTGCTGGGGGGATGCTACGGGGCTTGCAGTAGCGCCATCTACTTCACATGCATGTATCATCTTATTAAAAATATTGGAAACATACGTGCAGAGCATACTGAATATAAATTTATTTACATCCTTCCCAGAACCGGAATAGAATATTTTTATTGAAATGGGCACTTGTAAACTTCGAATCCCGTACAGTTCTATCCAATTTTTGGTGTATATTCTGCTTCCCCAGATGTTTATCAGAAATATTACTTTTTCTGTTGCCCAACGCGCGCATTCGACAACATCCATCCATCTTAGAATAAATGAATCTCTGGCACAATGCCCCATTGGAAAATTAGAAAACGCTCTGGCTTTTTACCCCAAATCTCCTGTTCCGAAGCTGGTACAAAAATCAGACCTGCATTTCGAGCTGGTATAATACCGGGTAATAGTGTAAAAACGGTTTCAAAGAGGATGCGTGCCGGCATTTTCCGTCCATGTAAACGGGAGTAGGTAGAAAAAAAGCCGATTCTGCGGTTGCAGGCGGTTAAAGGCGGCAGGCGTGCAGGCGGTTGCAGGCGGTTGCAGGCGGTTGTAGGCGGTTGCAGGCGGTTGCAGGCGGTTGCAGGCGGTTAGGCGGGCAGTTGCAGAGTTGAGTTGTAGGCGTTCCTACGGTTGACGAGTTGAGTTGTTTCGGTTCAGGCTAACGGCTGGCGAGTTGAGTTGTTTCGTTCCTGCTGCCGAGTTGAGTTGTTTCGTTCCTGCTCGAGTTGAGTTGTTTTCTCCTGTTGAGTTGTTTCGTTCATGTTACCGAGTTGAGTTGTTTTCTCCTGTTGAGTTGAGTTGTTTCGTTCCTACTGACGAGTTGAGTTGTTTTTCTCCTGCATTGGCTTTGATTTTCGAGCTGAGGGGGCGAGTTGAATTGTTTTTTTCTACAGCTAAGTTGAGTTGTTTTTAAAAAATGTGCACAAAAAATGGAAGTATGGGAATGTTAAACGTGCTCATGGCGCCACCTATTGATTAAAATATACACTAATTATAGATTTTAAAATGATGGAAGTAAATAACGCTCAAATAAAAAAAAAAAAAATCCAGATTCAAACTCACGGCCTCAGATCAAAATGTCTCCACAGGACAATAGTTTTTCAGTTACGCTAACCATTATCCTATGAAGGCATACAGACCTGAAGAAAACTTATGTTTATAATCTCATGAATTTAATTTTGCAGGCGAAGCAGACGGCGACATGTTTTAAAATCATTTTCTTGATTAAAATGAAATAAAAAAAATATTTAATTTATATTATTTTAATAATGTGTAAATTTTAATTCAGTATAATGATTACATACACACACAGTAAAGATACAAAGTAAATTGATTATTCAGAAAAATGTGCCGTAGTATACTCGTCATCAGCGTGAACGGGTTACGATTTAACTTGTTTTAGCTTGTCTGATCTTGATTCTACAAGACGGCGACTGAATTCTACGTCAGAAATTATCTCAATGCTTAGAGCGGATGAATACATTGCTTTCAACCACTCAGCGAACGCCGCTCAAGTGTAATTCGGTTGATATGCGTTAGACACTTATCACATTTTAGTTCAAAATTCATTTCGTTTGTTAGTATTGCGGTGGGCTGTATTCAACAAGAAAAAAATATGGTGATGTCTGAAACACATAGCGAAAAACGAAAGTTTGGAAAAGCCGGGGAATCTTCTGCAAATAAGAAAGCCAGAAGAGAAGTTTCAAAAGTAAGTAACAAAATTAAATAAATTTAATATGTAATTTTTATAATGTTTTTTTTTACATTTCTGATCTTTATTAATTTTGATATATTATTTTCAGAAGTATGGAAAATTTACGGAGGATTGCATACCAGATGGAGTATTTCCAATTGGAGATGATGTTTTTGTCTTTGCAAGCACCTATTATGATTCCGCATCAGTACACATAAGACGTTTCAAGAAATATGGCAAAACATACTACCCAACTCCCGAGGGAATAACATTAGACCCACGGTGGATCGAATATATCATGCGTAAAAAGAAAGTGCCGGAATCACTGGAGGAATTACCAAGTGGACTTTTCCCTCCTGAACGACACATTCAAATAACCAGTGAGAACTTCATTGATTTTACTTTCAAGCGCATTAAATACGGTCCGGATAAAGAGCCCACTTTTAAAGAAATAACCATATCCCGAGAGCAGTGGGCTGAAATGATTGAAAAATATGGTGCTATTGAAAATGCTGCTATAGACAATATGTTTCAGTGTATGGACTTTTTAACTGCATATAAAACCTTCTGCGAAGGCCCCATAGAAAATACATTACCTTCTTCTTTGGATGTTAGTCTGGGTCAACAATACTTGACGCAAATTTTGAAAAAATCTATTTGTAGCCTCCTGAACGAAAAAGGATTGAAACAGCCTCAGACTTTCGCTGAGGAGTTATGGGGGAATCGCGAAGAAACATTTAATTCATATGTTTCATCACTTGAAGCTAATGAGATAGCTGATTGTTTTTATCATAACTTTTTGAAAATGAACACTTTTATTGTTAAAATTTGTAATTTAACTCAAGAATTTTTAAAAAATCTTTTGGATATTATTTTAAGAGAAGTAAGAGACATGTTATGTCCACCTGATTGTTTTGAATACTATGAGGATTTTCACAAAATGAAATTTTGAATAAATTTGAATAAAACTTTTTTTATAAATATGCAACATTATTATTTAAAATTTTTTAGTTTAATTTATGTTGAAATTTTCATCTTAAAAATTAAGAGTATTTTTAATTAATCTTGGCTATGTACAAGTGATATTTTAAAGTATTTCGTTGAAAAAAAATTAATGCTCATGAAAATAAAATGATTTTGTCTTTCCCAAAAAAAAATATAATTTGGTATTATTGTAATAGTTTCAATCAAGCGTTTTATGAAGAAATGCCGAATTTTCAGCGTTTTACGAAAATCCTGTAGTTCCAAATAATCGGGGGTTGCACCAGTATTCGGATGCGTTAATTGTTATCGCAGAAAGATGCTTACACTATAAACCTGTTCGAGGAAATGATCCCCGGAAATTAACAAAATTATTTGTAAAATTTTTATGCATCTTTACAGAATTTTTAAGGGTATAAATTTTTGTGGTACAGAATATTTTTCATAAAGGGAAAGAAATTAGAGAAATTTCCTTAAACGCTCATTATCTTGTATTATTTAAGAATCGAAGAGATCAATCCCAAATTACACATTTAGGTCGCCAATTGTATCCTCGTAAAGTGAAATTTTTCAAGAATGTTACGCAGATGCCACATCAAAAACCGTACGGATACTTACTTATTGATTTAAAACCTGAAACTGATGAATCCTTGCGTGTGCGCACAGGTATGTTTGCTGGAGATGTTTTTTATGTATATCAACCTCGATAACCCATTACTTTGAAGCATATAAATAGATTCAAATTGTTCAATGAATATTCATTAATTCACAAGATGCCAGTGTGTTCTGAACAAACTTTAGAGCTCTTAAAACTAATTTCTAAAACAAAACACCCAAAATTTATTTTGAAAAAGTGTTCAAAGAAAGAAATAAAAACTTTGTGCGAGTGTGTGCTGAATGTTTTATGTGGTAACATATCATTGACAAAAATTTAAAAAAATCGCTTATCTCCCTATAAAGAAAGCTTAAGAAAACTTTCTAACAAAAAAACACCTCTTTACGAGAAAAAGAAAATTTTAATTGAAAAAGGAGGATTCTTATCTATTTTATTGTCTGCGATTATTTCAGTCATCAGTTCTTTAATTCAAAATGGAATTTAGCAAAAAAATTTTACTGGTACCCGAAGAAAGAGTTCAAGTAACGGAACACTTATCGAAACTTGATCAATGCATGAAAAACATTCTCCATAATAAGGATTTAACTTAAGAAGAAAAAACAATTCTCTATTTACAAGTTTTACAAAAATATACGCACTTTTCTAACGAAAACCGAAGAGAGTCTGAATCAGTTCGAAATGAAAAATCTCTATCAGAAAATCAAGAAACGGAATCTTTAAAAGATAATCTAAAAGAGTCAGTAGTAAAGACGGAAAAAGAAGTATTTGAGGATGAAATTTTTAGAATTGTTCCAGCTAGGTATAAAGAAAAAGCAAAAAATATTTTCCAGTTTTTAAAGCTTCAAGAATCTTTCAGTTGGAATTCTGATGGTGAAATTATTTACAAAAACACTGTTATTCCAGGAAGCAATATTGCATTCCTCGTGAATGATTTTCTACGGAATCGAAAATCAGCACCTGAAGGAAGATATGTATTTTTAAGAGCTTTGAATGATGTAAATTTACCGAAAAATCTAGATGTAAATAAAAAATTGTATCAGAATAACAAAATTATTAAGAAACCAATAATGTATGCTCGCAGAAATGCATGGTTGAAACTTTGAAATAAATGATACTCATTTGATTAAAAAAAAATTGTCTCAGTTGTCTCTTTATGATTTGAACAGTTTTCTTTTGCTGAGGAAAATATACTTATTTGATAAAATTTAAAAGTTTCAAATATATAATTAAATAAAATTATATTAATCTTTTTGGGTGAAAAATTTATCATAGAAAAAAAAAATTTTTTTTTTTGAGAGAAAAAGAAATTTAACATAGAAAAATATTAATTTTTTTTAGAAGAAAAAAAATTATCATAAGAAAATAAATAGAAAATAAAAAAAAATTAAATAAAATAAAAGACACACACATATTTAGTTTCATTCCATTTTTTTTTTATTTTCTAAATACAAATCTTACACCATATCGTTTCTTTACAAATTGATACATTTGAAAATCATTTATATACAATTGATTCAAAATATAATGCATAGAATAGCCTTGGCTGCGTTTGAATAAAAAGTAAATACAGTATTGCCCACAAACATTGGATGTTGGTGATTGAAACACTTTAGAATTCCATAATACATCTAAATAGGTAGTAGTACTAATGTTATAGAATACAGGAGGTTGTCCAAACGAGTCATAAAATTCTAATTCTCTTTTATCATTTACAAATAATGCTAACCAGTGTGTTCCAGGTTGTGATGAGTCATCAGAATTCACAATAGCACACATGTTTTCTTGCAGAGGAGGGAGCGTATCTCTAGAATAAACACCTTGAAAATAGGGGGACGTTGTCTTCTCTTGAGATAAAACTGTATACATTTGCATTCCATCCATTCTTTAATTTCCGAAATCATACAAGATATTTCTCGATTTGTTTATTTCGATTAAATTTTCAAACTCGGCGAAAACGATAACACATACGGTTTGTTCTAAAGATTTGCTGAATTTTAATTCTAATCGCAAATTGCTATGTTTTATCAGACTTAAATGTTCTCCTGAAGAACATAAATCCGGTGAGAGGTTAAATCCAAACAATGTATTTGAATCTTTATATTCTTTTCTAGAAATAAATATACCTCTGTCTTGACCCATTCGATCTGTCCCAACAAATAGAGTTTGATAGGCCCGTATGTATTGATCTTTAGAAAAATCGAGTTCTAATGGATTGTGAGGCACTGGTTGTCCATCCACATACACTCCAATAAAATTTAAATTAAAATGTTTAAACTCATAAGGAGATTTTGAAAATGCTCCGTGAAAAGCTTCATTATCTACACATCCTAAAAAGTTTTTTTGGCATTTGGCCTGAAAATATGTTATCTTGAATAAAAGACATGCTTCCTTTAGGAATCGAATACACTTTGCACAGAACTCGGTTAATGGGATATTTTGCGCTTGTTTTTTCCAGTGCTTTCGCATGACCAAGAATAACTCCAGGATTCACACGAACTTTTCGTATGAATAAAGAAACATGATCCAAAACAACTTTAAATCCCTCAGATCCTTGTAAACAAAATTCGGGCTTGCTTCGTATTAATTTTATTTTCAAATCCACTAAATTGAGTAAAAGACGATCTTGATGAAATAAATCCGAATGTATACAACCAATCATGTCTACAGTTGCACTTTCTTTAAAAAATTCGGTTCTTTTCTTGAGACCATCATCAGAATCCTTGTAAAATAGTTCAGCCGTTAATTGGGAAGTTTTGCTGTCATATCCATGGTTTAAGAGAGTTTCAATATAAGATCGATAGGGATATGTATTACTGGAATTGGAAACCACGCGATCATTTAAGGATACATCTACTTGAGAAAATAATGAATGTAGAAATAAATTCACAGGTCCTATAGTATCATCTTTAGTAATAGGCGTATTGTCCACTTTTACTATTTTCGCTTTTACGTATAATTGTGTTTGACTGAGATCTATGTAATCTTCTGCACTTCCGGAAATGTGAAATTCTACAGGTGCATTATCGAAAACGTTAGAAAGAGGATGAAATTGTTTCCACTGCCCATCTTGAATAACTGTTTGAGTTCCTGGTAAGTTGAAAAGTTCCAATTCAGATTTAACACATTCAGGAGAATCTTTAAGAATAAATGCCATTTTTACGAGTCGAAAATGTCACGTACACTCACTTTACGTGCTTTGGATGAAATGAATTTTTCTGTTTCTTACGCTTTCTTTTATACTGTCCTTTTCCTACCATAGACTGAACTCTATCAATAGCTTTCTGAGCTAATTTTTTTTCCACTTTCTCTGCTTCTTGTTTTTACAGCTTCTTTAAAATTTTCTCCTGACAATACATCAGAGGCAACACGACTCCCTGTCATTAATACTTCTTTTCCAATAGTTTTACCTCCTTTTACTAAAAAAGGTAAAGCTGCTCTAAACAATCGACGAAATATTCCTCCGATTCCATAACCCTTTTGAAAATTAATGCCCTTGTAATGAGTCAGACCCGAACCTATTTGACCTGCATAATGGTCTTCAAATCTTTTAGTACAGCAAACGTATGGTACACTCATCTTGGTCTTTTATCTCCAAATGAGGGTATGAGAAATGCATTGCTTTATTTATAGTATTTGCCTCATGCGAAAATGAAGCACTATGATCACTTTACCTCTTTCAAAGGGAACAAAATCACCAGAATTGAGTCTCAGTTCAGATTGAATAGTTTGAAACGAGTGTCTCACCAAAGGTAAGTATTGAGGTCTATCATAATATTGACTAATCGTTTCCCCGTCTTTACCTTTAGTGCGAACGATTCGCAATAAAAGGAGCCTGTGTATCCCCCACAATTTGGGGTGAAATTAGATCGGAGTAAACGTAAAAAACTGAAAAATTAGACCATGCATCAGCAACGAATTCGCTTTTCATGTTACCTATTATAATTGCATTGCGTTTGAATCCTAACAATTCGCCTAAATTCTCTAAGTGAAGGCTGCTACCTTGAACTGCATTAATTTTCACCCGTTTTGTTGCTTTATTGTAAATTATTGTGAACCGATTAGGATTTTTGGGTAAAGCAAGTTGTACGGCTGATATAATATCTAACATTGTTTCATAACAACCCACATCAATTGTTCGCTTAACAGTTGAAGAGATATTGCCGTCACCAGCTTTGTATAGAAAATAATTGTTAGTTTCATTTACGTTAAGCCAAGAATGAGGGTAGATTATTTCAGACAATCCCACTTCCCATTCACCATTTAAACAAACAGGAGAGGGTAATTGAGTTTTGAAATGAGATATTTTGTTTTCTGGAAAGAAATGCATAGAACTATCAGAAGGTAATGTTACGTAGAAAGACATTTTGAAAATGAGTCGGCAATAAATAGTTTAACTATTTATACTTTTTGAATATCAGTCACCCAATCATTAAATTTTTCAGGATAGCCTAAAAATTTAACAAAATATTCAGTGATTCCTCGTCTTTTTCTTTGTTTGATAACATTCTCTACAGGGTAGAAACCAGAGTCGACAACTTTTTGTAATTCTGCTTCGTAATAAGTACCTTTAATCTCTTCACCTTGTAAATCTTTTAATCTATAAACAATCGGAATTCTTTGCACGATTTCAAAAACTATGAAAAGTTCTCTTCTCCAGTTTTGTTCGTATCCTTTTTCAAAGTGAAGTTTTTGTTTATTAATGCGTACAACATCACCAATTTTAAATCTAGGGGCTTTAGGTTTCTCATTTCTTAGACCACCGTATAAATTTTTTAATACCTGCTTCCGGTTATGTCTACTTACAGAAACAGGTTCCATTTTAATTGAACGGTGATACGAGTGATTATAACTGTGTATTAATTTATCAATGACGTCGATGTAATTTTTAGTGTTAAATTCAGTGAAATATTTCCACATTTTTGTTTTTAATGTCCGATTAAACCTTTCAACAATGCTAGCTTTTGTTTCGTTATTTGTAAAAAAAAATTTACATTCAGATTTTTTAAATAATTTTGAACTATTTTATTTAAAAACTCCTTACCGGCATCTGTTTGCAACACTTTAGGCTTCCTTTCTTTAAAAATAATTTCTAGCCCAGACTTTACACTTTTTCCAAATTTATCTTTCAGAGGAACTGCCCAAGCAAATTTTGAAAATAAATCAATGCAAGTTAACAAATACTTATACCCTTTATTAAATTCTGCTAAAGATTGCATATCGACTAAATCCGCTTGAAACTGACGATCAATATCACTTACAAACACTCGATTCCGCTGAAACTTATGTCGAACAGGTTTATGAAGAGTGTAAGCATCTTTCTGCGATAACCAATGTTTCACATCTTTTTTAATATATTTCCATTTACAGAGCGATGTAATGCTTCCACACCCCCGAAGCTATTTGGAACTTCAGGATTTTCGTAAAACGCTGCTAAATCTTGATGCATTGTTACCGATGAAAAGAACTTGATTGAATGACTATTACAATGAATAGTTATATTATTATATACTTTTTGGGAAAGGCAAAAAGTTTATGTATAAAAACATGAGCATAAATTTTCTCACTTTCATATGAAATACATTTAAAATATCACTTGTACATACTTTGATAATTTCTTTTAAAAATACTCTTATTTATTTTTAAGATGTGAAACGATTTCAACATAAATTAAACTAACAAACAATAAAAATAATAAGAACTCAAATTCAGCATATAAAAAAAAAAAGAATTTTATTCAAATTTATAAAAACAAAATATTGTGTGAATCTTATAAAAATCTTTAAACAAAATCCTCATAGTATTCAAAACAATCAGGTGGACATAACATGTCTCTTACTTCTCTTAAAATAATATCCAAGCGAAGATTTTTTAAAAATTCTTGAGTTACATAATGTACAGGTTTTAACAATAAAAAGTGTTCATTTTCAAAAAGATTATTATAAAAACAATCAGCTATCTCATTAGCTTCAAGTGATGAAACATATGAATTAAATGTTTCTTCGCGATTCCCCATAACTCCTCAGCGAAAGTCTGAGGCTGTTTCAATCCTTTTTCGTTCAGGAGGCTACAAATAGATTTTTTCAAAATTTGCGTCAAGTATTGTTGACCCAGACTAACATCCAAAGAAGAAGGTAATGTATTTTCTATGGGGCCTTCGCAGAAGGTTTTATATGCAGTTAAAAAGTCCATACACTGAAACATATTGTCTATAGCAGCATTTTCAATAGCACCATATTTTTTAATCATTTCAGCCCACTGCTCTCGGGATATGGTTATTTCTTTAAAAGTGGGCTCTTTATCCGGACTGTATTTAATGCGCTTGAAAGTAAAATCAATGAAGTTCTCACTAGTTATTTGAATGTGTCGTTCAGGAGGGAAAAGTCCACTTGGTAATTCCTCCAGTGATTCCGGCACTTTCTTTTTACGCATGATATATTCGATCCACCGTGGGTCTAATGTTATTCCCTCGGGAGTTGGGTAGTATGTTTTGCCATATTTCTTGAAACGTCTTATGTGTACTGATACGGAATCATAATAGGTGCTTGCAAAGACAAAAACATCATCTCCAATTGGAAATACTCCATCTGGTTTGCAATCCTCGGTAAATTTTCCATACTTCTGAAAATAATATATCAAAATTAATAAAGATCAGAAATGTGTAAAAAACATTATAAAAATTACATATTAAATTTATTTAATTTTGTTACTTACTTTTGAAACTTCTCTTCAGGCTTTCTTATTTGCAGAAGATTCCCCGGCTTTTCCAAACTTTCGTTTTTCGCTATGTGTTTCAGACATCACCATATTTTTTTCTTGTTGAATACAGCCCACCGCAATACTAACAAAGGAAATGATTTTTAACTAAAATGTGATAAGTGTCTAACGCATATCAACCGAATTACACTTGAGCGGCGTTCGCTGAGTGGTTGAAAGCAATGTATTCATCCGCTCTAAGCATTGAGATAATTTCTGACGTAGAATTCAGTCGCCGTCTTGTAGAATCAAGATCAGACAAGCTAAACAAGTTAAATCGTAACCCGTTCAAGCTGATGACGAGTATACTACGGAACATTTTTCTGAATAGTCAATTTACTTTGTATCTTTACTGTGTGTGTATGTAATCATTATACTGAATTAAAATTTACACATTATTAAAATAATATAAATTAAATATTTTTTTTATTTCATTTTAATCAAGAAAATGATTTTAAAACATGTCGCCGTCTGCTTCGCCTGCAAAATTAAATTCATGAGATTATAAACATAAGTTTTCTTCAGGTCTGTATGCCTTCATAGGATAATGGTTAGCGTAACTGAAAAACTATTGTCCTGTGGAGACATTTTGATCTGAGGCCGTGAGTTTGAATCTGGATTTATTTTTTTTTATTTGAGCGTTATTTACTTCTATCATTTTAAAATCTATAATTAGTGTATATTTTAATCAATAGGTGGCGCCATTAGCACGTTTAACATTCCCATACTTCCATTTTTTGTGCACATTTTTTAAAAACAACTCAACTTAGCTGTAGAAAAAAACAATTCAACTCGCCCCCTCAGCTCGAAAATCAAAGCCAATGCAGGAGAAAAACAACTCAACTCGTCAGTAGGAACGAAACAACTCAACTCAACAGGAGAAAACAACTCAACTCGGTAACATGAACGAAACAACTCAACAGGAGAAAACAACTCAACTCGGCAGCAGGAACGAAACAACTCAACTCGGCAGCAGGAACGAAACAACTCAACTCGTCAGTATGAATGAAACAACTCAACTCGTCAGAACAGGAACGAAACAACTCAACTCTGCACTGGCCTCAACCGCCTACGACCGCCTAACCGCCTGCAACCGCCTACAACCGCCTGCAACCGCCTACAACAACCGCCTACGACCGCCAACCGCAACCGCCTGCAACCGCCTGCAACCGCCTGCACCGCCTGCACCGACAGAATCGCCTACAACCTTTAGAAAGAAATATTAAGGAATTGATAAATTAAAATATAAAGGAATTGCCTGCAACCGCCTAAAACAACCGCCTAAAAGCAACCGCCTGCACCGCCTTTACAGCAGAATCGGCTTTTTCTTTATAACACGTTCTCATTTGCATTTAAGGTGTTGCCTACCTGCAGATGACTAAACGTCCACGCATCGGGTTCAATTGAAAAAACATTGGCAAATTTTTATAAACCGTCTAACAATTATCCTATATGTCTAAAGTGTGCAAATGTAGATGATGTAATAAATGTTACTAATTGAGACTCTTATTCTCTTTTCAGTTCTGTTTCCAACCAGATGTTTCGTGAAGCTACGTTTCAAAGAGGAATCACAGAGTTTCATGGATGAAAAAACTTTAACTTGATTTTACATATTTTCTTTAAACTTCAACAGAAGTATGTTTGTGCCATCCCTGCAACACATTGTCCTTGTGAAAATAGCAGTGGACTTGCACCGGGAACCCGATATCAGGAATTTGGAAACAGAGTTAAGTAAGCGACTGTATCAATTACCTGGGGTAGTTTGGGAAGACATCATAAGGAGAAAGTTTTCCACGCTCGATTGTCCATCGAATTTGCAAGATGACATTGTGGCTATGATGAGACCTGTCAATTTTGAAATCTCTGATTGGATTGAGAACCATGGCGGGATTTCGTATGGTGAGGATCTTTCAGGACTATCCTTCAATCCGAATGGTACAATTAATAGAATGTCGACTTTTCAAGCACTGTCCCAGGACGAAAATATTAAAGTTGAGGAACGTTTTTGGATGGTTTGTCATTACCGCGTCTCGAGGGACGTTTTTATTTTCTGGAGATCATTATCTAACTGTGCTAAGATGTGCATTTCTGAGAGATATTTGAATGACAACTCGACAAAAAGGGATGTGGAGTTTGTGAAACGCTGGATTAATTGGTTACAAAGGAAATCAAGACGTATTCCTGATTTTTTACCCGCATTTAGAGGACAATTGACTCCATTGACCGTACACAAGTACACACCAGAAGTTCGAGACTACTTACTCTGGACAATATTCCATGAAATTGAGATGACTGATTGGATTAGATCTTTTGTGTTACCTCTCTCTCTCTCTCAGGAGTTACGTCTAAGAAAAGGAGCTGCGCGTAAGTTTCCCTTCCCTATCCATTTCTAAGAAGTTGCTTATTTTGGCCTTTCCAGCGATTTTTCATGGAAACTCTCAGTGTAGTTTGGGACGTGCTTCCTGAAAAGGATTTTGTTTTTCTTCTTCATGTCATAATTTGTCAAAAAATTTTGATGGGCTGGAGAGACTTTAATTACGTGGACCTCTTGCGTCGAGTTTGGGATGAAAGCCCCGTAAGGTTCAAGGGCTATGTGCAAGAAACCAACTTGTTCCGAGTATTGACAGAAATTCTCACCAATAGATTCTCCCAGAACTCTATACCGGAACGACTTCTTTTACACCATGAGGACGTAATGAGGAATGCTGAGATTTGTAATAAGATAACCGACGAAGATTCAGAAGAATAAATTTCCTTGTATTCTTTATTTTGTTTTTACCATTCTATATTATATTGCTTTTTATTATTTCCTAATGTGCTTATTTGATCATATGCATGTCATAGTTTCATCATTGGATGAAAAATGCTTCTATAATAATAAGATTTGCCTTTATATAGCTAAGCTTTATGTAGCTATGGCCAAAATAGGGTTTTCAACAAATTCGCATTATTTTCTGAGTTACGATCAATTGGAATAATAGGGATGATTTATTAAAATTTTTGTACTCTTCCAAATAATATACACTCGTGCCATAAAAATTTGTGCACCAAGAAATCAAAGTAAAACGAAATTTTACATATGTAAGTATTACTTTGATATAAGTGATTAGAAAATCAAAGAAAAAGAATCATTTATTGAGAAGAGAAAAATACAAATGAACGGAAGTTTTAGTACTGTGTTGGACCCACTCTGGCACTAATGCACGAGGCGATACGAGCGGGCTTGAGACATACAAGTTCTGTATGATGTCCTGAGACAGCTCGCTCCACAGTTGGTGTAAACGCGCCTCTAACTCGACTCGAAGTAGAATGTCCAACTTGCCGTCCCAGATATGCTTGATTGGTGACAAATCTGGGGATCGAGCAGGCCAGGGAAAGGTAGTATTATGGCGGAGGCAGTCTTCTGATGTCCTTGCTGTGTGTGGCCGAACATTGTCTTGTAGAAAAAATAGTTCCTGGGAGCCCTGCCTTGAGGAGCAACACACGTGGCTGAAGGATGTCATAAATATACCGCTGGGGCTGTCATTGTGCCATGGATCAATATTAGGAGTGACTGTGTATCGTAAGCAGAGTGGCACCCAACACCAACTTTGGGTGTCGTTGTAAATCGAAGGCGGGATTGAGGCGTTCACCACGGGGGACCTCCACACAAGAACACTATTGTCATCTCTGCTCAAATTGAATCTAGATTCGTCTCTAAAGTTCGATCTGGTTCCATTCCGCTGCAGTCCAATCCCGTCGTGCGCGACAACGCTCCAAACTGAGGCATCAGTGGGTGGGTGTTATTGGCAGCAACTTAATGGGTACCGGGACACCAGATGTCCTTCATCCAGACGCCTAGCGATGTTTCGGGAAGACACAGGGGCCGTATTGAAGGTGCTGTCTGTGTCAGGACAGCGGCCAATAAGGCAGTTGGATCTACGCGCGCGTATCGTATGATGTGACGGTCTTTTCAATGATTAGTCTGTCGTGGGCGTCCGAGGGGTCACCGTGTAAATGACGTCTATTTTGCCCACTGGTCCCAACGTACTGCTGATTCTTCCCCTCTCGAACTCTGACAGCTACTCATAGTGTTTTCGATGGTGGCGTATCGGCATGTCTACCTCAGTGTTATCTTCGCAAAAAAAACCCGATGGTGTATTAAGTATAATCAAACATTGAATAGGCGTTTTCCTTTGGGCATCCGGACTGTAAAAACAGTCCTCAAACCCATGTCGAGGGTCTATGATGCTGGGCATGGCAAAGTGGTGTTTTCCATTCTGCTGAGTGGCATGATGGCGATTGGTCGAACGATGGAATCCGGGAGGAGTGGCTATGGTGCTTCATCTGGGTGGAAAGTTTTTGGCTTGGCTGAGAGTTTAGAGGCTGCTCTCTGATTGGATGCTGGGTACAGTGAACAGTGACTCTAATTGGCTGTCCTGGGGGGCTGGGATTTAGAAAATGGGAGGCGCAAGTCCAGTGGGGAGAACAAGAGAAAATATTGACAAAAATAAAAAAAAAAAAAAAGGTAAAATTTTAGTTATTAAGGTGTG
>BMAU01003855.1:0-47838 GCA_019973935.1 Trichonephila clavipes
GGAATGTCCGACTAAAGGACACACGGGAAAATATGCAGACGGACGTTAGGGACGCTAAGCTTTAGACGTAGGAGAAATACGTTCTCCTTTGCTGTTTAGTATAATTTAGATATTTCATCCTTCATCTTGTTAAATAAATAATTTATCATCCTTAGGTTGTAGTCATTTTCCCATAAATATAATATTTATAATAATTATGTATAATTCTTATTATACATAAAAATTAGTTACAAATAGTTTTATAATGTGAAAAAATTTACTACAAATAAAATATTATAAATAATAGAAAATAATTTATAAAGTATATTATTAATTAATTAATTATTTTATAATTAAAGTAAAAAAATATGTCTTTTTTATATACACTGCTGGACAATTGATAAGGACGGATAACACTGTTATCCATAGCAACCACAAAATGAAAGGAAGCAAAACGTGGAAAATTAGAATAAGTGCGGGATATTAGTAAGAAGAAGTATGAGTATGCAAATTTTTTCCCCACGTCTGTTCATCACGTGATAGCGTTCATAAGAGCTTTAAAGGTTTTGACGCGTGTGGACAGTTGTTGTTTCAAGTCAAAGTTCTACAGGAAAGATTTAATAGACGAACTTAAAATTTTTGGCATGTCTTCCCGACATCACATAGATGATTTTATGCGTGGCCAAATTATTGGAAAGATCGAAGAAGGGCTAAAAATAATAGATGTTGCCAGGGAGTTCGACATCGCTCACAGCGTTGTTTCACGGCTGTGGAAGTCATTTAAAACTACTGGAATGTGTAGTAGACGGCACGGGGGAGGTCGTGTTAGAAGTACGACGCCTGCAGAAGACAGATATATCGTCCTCTCAGCAAAAAGGAACAGGCGCACCACAGCTCAGCAGGTGGAAAATAAGTTTCTTGCTGCCTCAGGAAAGCAGATCTCCCGAAAAACTGTTGCCAGACGTTTGAAGGGAGGAGGACTATACGTACGCAGACCTGTTGTGTGTGTCCCATTGACCAGACAGCACCGTACTGCCCGTTTGAAATGGTGTCGTGAGCATCACAATTGGACTGAACAGGACTGGGAATGCGTACTATTCTCAGATGAGAGTAGGTTCAGTCTGTCATCGGATTGTAGACGCCAACTGATCTGGCGCGAGAGTGGTACTGCTTATCGTCCAGAAAATATCCAGGAAAAGGACTGATATCCGACATGCAGTATCATGGTGTGGGCCGGCATCATGATCAATGGCCGCACGTGCCTACATGTGGTTGCGAATGGGACTATGACTGGCCAACGATACATTGATGAAGTTCTACTTCCTCATGTTCGTCTTTTCCGTGGTGCTGTCAGTGATAAATTTGTTTTTAGACGGCAACTCAACATATCATCGAACACTCGCTGTTCAGGATTGTCTAGACAGCTAGGATATTCCACGTCTCGTATGGCCAGCGCGTTCTCCAGATCTAAATCCTATTGAAAATGTGTGGGATACTTTGGGGAGGCAAGTTGCTGGTCGAAACTATCCTCCGACAAACAAGAACACCCTCATCCGTGCACTCACAGAGGAATGGGATAAATTGCCTCAACAGCTGCTGGATAATGCTGTGCAAAGTATGGTACGACGTGTGGAATATTGCATCACACTCCACGGTAGACATATCCCGTACTGATACCTTTCTTTAAGGTTCCTGCTGACTTTTAGATGCATTGTTCCATTTCTCCGTGAGCAGATCAAATGAACATTTTTTTTTCTTTCAGATGTTTCACAGCTTTTGTACTTTCCAGAACAATAAATATTCTTTATTCTAATGTCTGAACAGTGTGGCAACTATATTTTATCCTACTAGGCCTCATGTCTCGCTTAATGTTATGCTACATAGCAATTTGTGATCCGTCCTTAGCAATTGTCTAGCAGTGTATTATTAATTTAATTATTTTATAATTTTATAAAACATTTAATAAATCATTTTTAAATAAATTTAAATAATTTTAAAAAGTTTATTTTTAAATAATTTTTAAAAAAATTATAATTATTTCAAAAATTATTAATAAATTTAATAATAAATTATTATTATTTTTAGTAATAAACTGATAAATTTAATAATAAATTAATAATTTTAATAATAAATTAATAAGTTTAATAATAATTTATTAATATTTTTAATAATAAATTAATATAAATTTTAAAAATAAATTAATAATTATTTTAATAATAAATTAATAATTATTTCAATAATAAATTAATAATCATTTGAATAATAAACTAATAACTATAAAAAATTAATACTTTCGATAATAATTAATAATTTTAATAATAATACTTATTAATAACAAATCCTATTATTAATAAATTAATAATTTTAAAAATAAATTAATACTTTCAATAATAAATTAATAATTTTAATAGCAATACTTATTAATAATAAATCTTGTTATTAATAATTCTTATTAATAATAATTCTTATTAATAATTTTATTAAAAATTATTGTAAATAATTTTAAATAATTTTATTTAATAATTATTTTAAATATTTTTATTAATAATAATTTTAAATATTTTTTTTAATAATAATTTTAAATATTTTTATTAATAATAATTTTAAATATTTTTAATAATAAATAATAAATTTATTTAATTGTTTTTACTTTTAAAATACAAAATAATTACATAAAATATGATTTAATATTTAAACAACGTTTCATAAATAAATTTCTTTAATTTTAAGAATAATTAAATGAAATGAAAAAAAATTGACCGATGAATCGCACCAAGAACTCGTGCATAGTAGGCAGACGATATATCAACCAAGATACGAAATCGTTGGAGGAAATTGAAGCTTATAATTGTATAAAAGCTAAGCATGAATTTTGAAGGTTTTTTCTTTGAATTTACTGACCATTCGACGGAATTACATTGAGGGTTGAACACCCTAAAGGAGTACTACTATTACACCAAGTTTCGATCCCAAATGAATTTCCTTAGTTGTGTCCTCTCCTTGTAAGACAAAAACTATGAACATTACTTTTTGAGGAAGATAACATTAATTTTTTTTCACACCCGTGAGTAGCCGTAGAAGCCAAATGGTCACAGTATCGTGGGTGAATCTCCATTGGTCAGGCCGTAGTGTCGAGTTGCATTGATACTGGAGATACTCTTTATGAAGGGGTTGACGCTCGATAAATCGGTCTAGGCTCTTATTCCTGACCTTGGGATGGTATAGGAGTTTGAGTTGGTAGCTCAGGCATCATTCTTTTATTTGACCGTAGTGCAAATTTTAAGATTTGTTACCAAACGCTTTTATATTACTTCTTGCGGCGTTATTAAGAAAACACAACTTGTGAATAACAAAAACGTTACGCAAATTAGTTTTGGAATTATGTAAGTATTATATACATAGCAACAATTTGGTTAAATTCATACCAAAAGGGGAAAAAATATGTATGCAATGGACTAAATTCAAGTGATGTCATAGTCATATGATAACTGAGTCATGAGTTTACAGCCGATTAGTTCATAAAATTATGTAACGTCACAATTATATCATAAATATAATTACGCGTTTCCAGCTAACTAGTTCATGTGCATCACTGTTGCCAACTTTTCCTTTTTGCAGAAACTTTCTTTTAGAAAGGACATATTTGTCAACTACACAATAACGCATGTAGTTAAGCAAAATGTACTTAATTTAAAAGTATTAGTATAATGTTTAAGTTTTTTTTTTAAATTTTGAAAACTGAAGAATTTTAACACGTGAACTCTTTACCCCATCAAATTTTAAATGTTATATAAACTTTACATGTTGGACAACTAGTATGTTAATTTTTAATCAGTGGGAAACACGGGATTGCCTTTATCATGTGGCCATCATGAATTTAGTCCCTTCAACATTTACAGTTTATTTTATTTGTATATATACATATTTTTTGTATCATTTCAAAATTTATGGCGTTATATAGAAGGTTGGAAGTGTATAAATATTTAGATATTATAAAAGTAAAGTAGAGCAATGGTTAAAATACTTAATACACACAATCATTTATTCGAACATTTTCCTAGATACATCACGTTTAATAGTTACATGTAATATGAAGCTGGGTGTGTTAAAATATCTAAAACATTTTACTATATAAAAGAATAAGACATAATTATTCTGATGATCTTATAATTGGATTAATTTATTATCGATCATAAAAAACCGAAGAATGAACGGAACAAACTTTTTTAAATGTAAGGTGGTCAGTTCTTCCTCTATATTCTAGAGAATCAGAATCGAGTTGATCAGGTTTTTGTTATTTCACAATGTCTATATCCGCATGGTTGGTCTGGTGAATGTATCGAATTTTTTTAAAATCACTGTTTTTTCATTAAGCCCGGACGAACGATTAAGAGCTTTGAAGTCTCTCGGACCAATGCTTTGAGTAATTTTAATTTCACTGTGTATTCTACTGCAAAAATTTAAAATTTCCCTGCAAAGGAAAATAATTCACATATTGCTAATTCTAGATAATCCGTTTTATGCTGTTCAATAGGAAACTGTAAAAAAGGGGGAAAAAGCGAAAAAGAGTCAGTGATACACCAGTATTATCAGAAACAAATACTAAACAAATAAACTAGAATTTATTCTGCGAGAGGAGTGGTAAACTTTTTTTTCATTCAGGCTAATAATCTAGGTGGTCTCTTTGGAACTACTCATTTAGTACCAAAAAGGTCAGCTAGATTACGGTATGGAGGAAACGTTATTCTTTTAGGTAGCAGTTCATATTCAAGGATTGATTTTACGTAAAAGAATATATTTTGAAAAATACTAAACGATATTGTTACGAATTTTGTGTAAAATAGTGTAAATAGTTTGTATTTTGATATGTAATGCCTTTATCTTACTCTAAATTCGATTTAATTTACGTTAAAATTGTAATATTCACAAGCAACGCCGTCCCTTACGTTAAAATGGTGATTCAATGGGAACTTGGCGAAATCTTGACAATAGAGCGACTTTGGCGACTTTGGAGACCATTTAGGTGATTTGGTGATCATGTTGATGCTCATTTTTGGTGAGTCGGGGGGTCCTCTGGGTTCTTCTAGAAAATAGTAGACAAATACACTAATTTCGAGACCTATGACGCAAACGGGTCATTCTAGAATTATCCGAGAGGGATATAAATAAAGAGAGACTGACCAAAAATCAGTCAGTCTGGTTTTGACTAGAGATCAGTTAGTATTGCTCTGATTGTTGAAGCGAATAGTGATTACTTCGGCTGTTGAAAGAGAGATTGTTTATGAATAATCTTTTATATACGTGTATTTTAGACGCCGATAATTGTGTCTGTATACTGTTGAAGGTGTTAAGACCTTCTGAGATTTATTCTGCGAGTATTGCTGCTGAATTATGTATTTCAAGAATTGAATTTTCGACAATAAATTCTCATCGCTCTTAAAGAATTGTCTTGTTCTTTGCGACTGATTCGCATAAAATCCTCGAACCCCGAATCTGCGTACTGTCTTGAAGAATCTCACTTCAGTATAAGTATAAAATCCTAGTTAATATACAGAGAAAATTCGAAGTCTTTATTTTGAACAATTTCTTAGAAAAAGCTACATAAAAAGCTCAATTTAAACATTGTCGGTATAGGGGGTACCAACTTCTCTCATTTTGCTGCATCACTCTGTGCCATCGGAGAGCAAAAGATTACTAGATAGTTTAATAATTGAATGATATTTGGAAGTATTATGAAACCATTCTCTAATTTCTATTGATTTGTTTGAGATTTACATTTATTTATATAGTTGTGATCATTTATTCATTTCCAGGTGTATTAATGCTTATCATAAAAATATTTCAGTATAGTTTCTGTGTGTTGCTTTGCAACGAACAGTATTCTAAGTCAAAAATAATCGCTAAATCCATCGTGTCTCAAAGTCTTCCCGTGTCGTAGTGTTGAAGCTAGGAGAAGGACATGTATTGTCCTCATCACTTAAAGGTCCTAACATACGAGACCAGTTGCCAAAAGTCCTCGTGATACTTTACATTGCGACGTAAACTAAAGTCAAATCAAGCTGTGCGAAATTGCGAGATTCATCGCAATTAGTCTTATTTACTCGTGTTTGTATCTTGGGAAATCATATTTTTTTTGCCACACAAACTTTCAATTTTACACATTTACAGAATATACTTCAATCCAAAATAAAGTTTCTAGCCTCTTTTTGGCAGTAGCAGCCACGTGCTGATGATCACGAGCTCAAGTCGACAATTTTGTCCATTAAGCTGTACTTATAATTATTTAATCATGTTTTATGCCGGTATATTTTCTTTTCATTCAATGACTTGTATAAAAATAGATTTGTTTTTCAATTAAATCTGTTGTAAGAAGTATCAATGAATTACTTTATAATCTATACAAATAAATAAAATTGTAGTTTCTGTTTGTAATTTAAAATTAACAGCTTTTTACCCAATGCATTTAAAAATATATAAGATACTTATATAAAAAAAACAAATTTTTAAAATTTTTGTCCGTGTGTCTCTTTGTTTGTTCCCGCTAATCTCTGAAACGACTGGACTGATTTTGACGGAACTTTCACTGATAAATAGCTAATGTTATAAGGAGTAACTTTGGCTACTTTTATTTTTAAAAAAGTTAGGGTTCACCGAAAACAAAATTAAAACCATTGAAGTAGTGAACAATATCCGATTCAAAAAGGGATTATTTATTTCAGATTCTTTTTATTCAATAGGGATTATTTTATTTTATTATCCTCTCGTTCTCAGTATCACAAAAGCTGCCTGTCGGGTGGGCCAGAATTCGCGAAACTTTCTGTCTCAATGATTTTTAGTAGTTATATCAAACTTTTTTCTTTGATTAGGTTGCTGCCACTCCTAATAAGTTCGACATTTCCTTTTTGTTATTATTTAATATTTGTATCACGTTTGTTTATTCGCTTTAAATCTGGCAACATAATTTTAGTTAAGTAAGTTTATATATATATATATATTCAAAACTGGGATGAATGTATTGTATGTAACTATGTAATTAAATAATATTTATATTGCGTAATATTTATATTGAAATCGAAGAATAATAGTTTCAAGGTATCTTTTAATTTTCCACGGTTTTGTTCTTTTTAATTCAAAATGTTTCATTAAATTTTCACTGTTGTTTGGCAATGAGATCATTAAGTAACCTTTCATTTAAATAGTTCAATTTGTTTTTATTTTCTTAGAAATTGATAAATTACTTATTTGGTGGAAAAACATTTTCATTCGCTGGATATTTTATAAAATATTACCAGTTGGGACTAAAGGTACGCGAGCGGATGAAATCAACGCCTGTTTAAAACGTTCAGTACTTTGGAGACATTGTGAGAAACTCAATTGAAAAGAAAACATGAGAGCACATTCAGCCAATTCAGAATTCAGCAAAAATTCTTCTTGATGTTGGAGAGGGAAAGTGTCCAGAAGTGAATAGTATTCATGATTTCGAATTACCTACCAGTCTTTGTCAGGTTGTGGTGGACGCTGAAACTTTAATAGATAGTATTTATTATGATGTTCACGATCTCAGCATAAAAGAAGATTCGTGGTTGTGTGAAAGATTAATTTTAGCACCTATAAACGACCAGGTTACTGCGTTTAATCAGCGCATGTTAGAAAAAAGATTTCTGGTGAACCACAGACATACCTTTACATCAATACAGTTTGAAATCCGGATGAAGGGCTTAATTATTCAAAGGAATTTTTAAACTATATAGTTGTGCCCGGTCTACCCCCTCATGAACTAGAACTTAAAATTGGCATGCCCATCATACTACTCCGTAATTTAAACCCATAAAAACTTAGCAATGGTACTAGGTTGCGTGTAGTGCCATTGCAAAGAAACGTTATAGAAGGTCGTATAATATATATATATATATATATATATATATATATATAATTCCAATAATCTGTAATAGCTCTTGAATTATTAACGTTCAGTCCTTCAGGACAACCATGCAATTATTTTAATTGGTTACCCGCCTATAGGGGACTTAAAAAACTATCTCCATCCACCTCCTAAAATCACGTGGTGACACGTTGCCTATAAATACCAAGATCTAGAAATCGCGCTCCTTCTTCTCTTCTGCTCGCCTCTGCAACCATGTAGCCAGCGGGTGCCGCGCGTTGTGTGTTGTCTTTGTTATGTGTAATGCCGTCCTGCTTTATGTGTGTTTTTAAGAAGTGAATAAACTGAATTAATGTTCCAAACTGCCTCATCAATAGTATTTAAGGTATCCGACTACTTGCGACAACTTTTTTTTGAAAAAAAGGAGATATGGAGATCTTTTGTGATTTTTATATTTATTTAGTATATTTTAAGAAAAAAATCCTAAAATCGATAAAAGAAAAAAAATTATTATTATTAAAATGGGAAAAAACTAGTAAAAATGTACGAAAAATTACCTAAACGGGGCCCGCTCTGTACAAAGATTTTATGAACAAATTCTCAATTTTTCAATTTGGATGTGTTACTTTGTTATTCCTGTTTGAAGTGACCTTCACGAAATGAGATATTTTAATTTTTACAAAATCTAGAGAACTTTATCTAAGCCATTATACGAAATTGCTTAAAAAAACATTGACTATATTCACATAAAGAACTGCAAATTTTAAAATAAAACAGTTATTGATAAATCTGAAGATCAAAACACTTCTACTGTTATGCAGAACATAAGCAAAAAAATTTCAGTTAATTATTTTCAAAACTTTTTGAGCAATTGCCGTCCCCGTTTGAGTTTTTCGAAAAAAACACATTTCGAGTAAAACGCATTTTAAAGTTTGACATTTTGTGTAAAGTTATGGCATTTGCTTTTACTAAAACGCTTGTAGTTTTTGTTCGAGTGGAGGGAAAATAAAGTACTTGGCATTGTTATTAAGTTAATAAAATGGTGTATAAAATAAAGTCATAAAAAAAATTTGCCAATTTTTGAAAAAAATCATGGTTTTAGGGTAGTCGGATACCTTAATACGTAATATCAACCAACATAGAAAATGTATCTAATATACAGTCATTTACTCGCCATCGGCCACGCTCTACCTTTGCTTCGCCACATTAAAATCTACCACTCCCCACGACAAAATATGGCAAATAATGCATCGCTTTAAGTTTCCTTTCTTCTGTTTAGTTTATTTTTTAAAATATTTTAAAATATCTTAGTGTGGTTAGTTTAATTGCAAAATAACTATCCAGGTGGCGCCACGGCTTTTCCTACTTGTGTTGATGTTGCAATCCTTTACGTCATTTCGTGTGGGATTTTAGCGTAGCAGGTTGCTTTTAGGTAACCAAGGTTTTTTTTTTTACATGAAGGTTTTTTCTATAGAATTTTCTTTTATTATTCATCTCCTTGATTGATTCATTATTGCTTTCTTTTCATATTTTCATTTTATTATATTGTCAGGTTCATCATCCAGGTGTTAGAAATAGGATTAACTTTTCAACATTTCTCTAACTTTCTTTTTTTCTATTATGTCGAAAATTTCTACTGTACGGAGAAGGTTGGATCCATAAAGCATTCATAACTCTAAATCGCTGGCTTAATTCAGCGACAGCTTTGGAAACCATGATATGTCGCCAGTTTAGTCCAAAGTCTTTTTTGTATCTACATCTGTTGTGTCTTGTAAACTTCAACTTCTTCCATCTTTAGCATTGTGGGTTCTAGAACTTTTTCACTTTTATTTTATTATACTATTTTTATATATTACACAGGGTGTAACTGAACTCTGCCGAAACTTTAAGGGGTGATAGTACACATCAAGATAAACAATAGTAAATAGGACACTTAGGGTCTCAAATGACTTCCGAAGGAGATAGGTGCCATTAAAGTTTAGGGTCCGAAATTCCAAATGATTATAAAAAACGGAAAAATGGGTCGATTCGTTAGCGGTTTTCACTAAAATTGTTCTTTTTGTCAGTATTTTTTGAAAAGTAAATTTTAAAGATAAAGCTCAGAAAATGTCGATTGAGGGCTCTTTAGAATTTGGAGTAACGAACAACTATTTTTTACTGATATTTTTTGTATCACATTGAAAGTTTTCAAAAGTTTATACGTAAACTTAAACTTTGAGCTCAAAATTTGAATCGTTGGGGGTGGTTAAGTAGCGTAAATTCAACTGTGTTCAGGAGGTAAAATTTAAACTCACCTCCTCCCCTATATACAGTTAAGTCAGTGCTTCTCAAACTTCCAATACTGGCGCCCCCTTATCAATCACAATTTTTATCGCGCCCCCCTTATACATTAATAATGTACTGAATGCAACAATAATGCATTTTTTTACGCTAAAGTAATAATCTTAATTATATACCGTACAAATTCATGACATAAGTATTAAATTTTGTACATGTTGCTTTTAAGCAAAAAAATATTAAGTAACAGGATAATTATTATGTTATTTTTCCTTTCTCTAATTTTTAAATTGGAACATATTGCAAAATGCGGTGGCTGCTTAGAAGACAAAATATAGATATCAGCTTTTTTTTAGAAAGAACTCAGTGGGTCAATTTCTAATCATAAGCATTCCTTTGAAAAATTTGCTCTGTAAGACAAGCCCATGGAAGTCGCTAATACTTATTAAACTTGTTCTTAATTTAGCATTAATTAATTAGTTATAAAATACTCTGTGCAGCACTGATACATTAAAAGTATACCGGCTGAAGTACCCGCTATTTGCACGAGTTCGTTTATAAGAAAATAAAACATTATTGATATAATCGCTGAATTTTAAGGAGAGTAAAGCCAAGTGGGCAACAATGTTTACAAAAATGTAAAATGATTTTTTTACATCATTGCTCAAATTATAATTAGTTTTAAGCGAACTGTAATTTTAAGCCTCACAGAATTAGCATTTAGAATTGTGATGTTGAATAATGAACAATAATATAAAATTCCGATGAGAAATAATTGTATTATTTTTAATATTGAAAGTGAAAAGACTTCAACATGTTTTAAACCTGGAGCAGGCACGCACTCGATACTAATGGTCGAGTGGGGTTATTGAGCCACCCCAATCTTTTTCTTTTATAATTATTTTTATAGTACACTCTAAAAATTGGAATTCCAGTGAATAATTTAATTAAGAGAAAATATACTCACCCCTACCTTCAAGAACACAGAAAATATTTCGGAAAAAAAGTTATCACACCGGGAACTCAGTCAAAACAAGTACCTTAAGATTGCAAAAAAAAAAACGTTTGTCACTCCTAAAAAAGAGGGAGATATATGACAAATATATTTTAGTTCACACGTTAAGACTGTCAAACAGGAGGATAGTGTGTCAGAGCCATTGGTAACAATTAAACAGTTTTGCCAGAATTACCGATTTCGTGCACTCTGTGCTCGGCGTGACAGCTCCGGAATAAAAGTGTATTTATTACAATATGGATGCTCTAAAAAATTATGTAAAACGTTTTTCATTATGCTTTTTTATATGTTTGGGAATAACTCAAAGAAATAAATCTTGGCCAAGTAATCCTTCAAAGAGCTCTCTGTGCTTTTCCAAAAATCATAAAAATATCTTACAAGGAAAAAATCGCAGCAGAAATAGTTTATTTGCAACTTCCCTAAATGAAAAAACAAATAAGAGCAGGGACGTAACTAACCGTACAAGAAAGTTCGAAGGTCAAACCGCAGCAACTACATTCTGCTTCCTACAGCTGATGACAATAATACACTCTGTCGCAAAAAAATATATGCACCCAGAAGAAATTGAGCTATATTCACGAAATTTGGTATGCATGTAGTGTATATGAAAATAAACAAATGATTAAAAATTCAGAACAAAATATTTTTTCGATTTCCGTGGCATCGATTTTGATCACTTATGACCCCCTGTGGAAGATCCTGCCATTTGCATCTGCGCAGTTAATTCTCCTGTATTGACGGCTGCAGTTGCCTTCCCAAGCTCTATTGGCGAACCGTAATAGAAGTAGAATCCTGTTTAAATGGCACCTGGGCGACTTGATAGCATTATGACAATCGGCGTTAAAATATCGTCCACGTATCTGCGAGCTTAAAAGTGACCACTAAAGATGATCGTTGTCCCAAGAAATTGCTCCCCACACTGTCACACCTTTTTTATGCCGCTGACAATAAAATCGGACCGCTGGCCGGTGCGCCTCCAGACTTTGTGTGCGGTTCATCAGCACTGAGACTGAATCGGGATTCATCACTGAAGATAAAGGTCGGCAAAAATCCAGTCGACACTCCCTATGATGTTAGTGGTAAGCGTCTTAGCGGACTTCGGCCCCCTCAAGCCAACTTCGGTCAGTCGTCTCTTATGGTTTCTCTTGATGGCACTGGATGTCTGGAAGGAAGTGGCGTTGAATCGATGCTAGCGACGTTGTTGGTGCCGAAGTAGCCACTCTTCTGATTGCACAATCCTCGCGATCATTTGTGTTCCTGGGACGTCCTGACCCTCCGCGACGGTACACTCTACCTTCTGTGATCACTGTTGCCAACACCGAGCAACTACCATATCGCTTGGCGGCCGATACGTCTATTCGACCAACCTGTCTGAGGCCTATTATACGGCCCTATCAAAGTCCGTCAGCTGCTCGTACTGCCGCCGGTTACGTCTTAGAGGCATCCTAAGTCTCAATATGTCTATCAAAGTCATCAGATTCGTTTGGATTTCGTACTCATGCTTTTAAACTCTCCCAGTTGCGCAACTAATATGCGCATAGCACACTTAGCCTTGTCTCATTGGCTTCGAAATTTTAATCATTTGCATATCTCTTACCAGACTACCTTGCCGAGTTTCGTGATTGTAGCTTGATTTCTTCTGGGTGCATATATTTTTTTGCGGCAGAGTGTATAAAAATTTTTTTAAAAATTTTTTCGATTATGGGTGTGGGTTTTTGTTTTTCTCATTTTGGTTTTGAAAAGAAACGTAATGAAGTAGAACTTTAATTTTTTATGACGTAATATCGCAGATATATAAATTATATAAGTGTAAATGTGTATTTTTTATTATGTCAGAAAGTACTTTGTTTTACTTCATTCCAATAAATAAATTTTTTTAATCTTTTATTTTAGATATGCTTGCGCCCCCCTTGTACGTTTATCGCGCCCCCCAGGGGGGCGCGCCCCACAGTTTGAGAAACACTGCAGTTAAGTTGTTCACGATCTTTGATGCTCGGTCGTAGACTAGGCGGCAACTACAACCCACTAAAAGTAAAATAAACGAGACATGGATGACAAAGTTAAGTAAAAAAGTTATTCATAACAGACATGAACAATTTCTTCCCACAAAATACCCGATTATGAAAATTGCCCGATTAGTATGCAAAGTGTAGTGCACAAGGACTTAACTGTATGGTGCTAACTGTATGTAAGGATGTAAAGTTCCATTGCAAAGTGTTCTAGCCAACATAAAGGCTCATAATTGATTCCAACATGACGGAGCGCCTACACATTTCAGTGCAGATGTGTGAAGTGCATTAGATACAGCATATCAGGGGTGATAAATTGAACAGGTTGGTTCGGTAAATTGGCCGGCGAGCTCACCTGACCTCTCCTGCCTAGGTTACTTCCTCTGGGACCATATGAAAAGTCTGGTTTACGAAAGTCCCGTCGACTCCGACGAGGCCCTGGTTCCAAGGATTGCCGTCGTAGCAGGCGATATCTGGGAGATACCCGGGGTCTTTGCTAATGTTCGACAGTCCCTCCGCCGGCGGTGTAAGGCTTGCATCTTAGCGGGTGGAAGCTCTTTCCAGTAGTTTTTATGATTCCGCAAGAAAATCATGCGTGTACCATTTTCTACGTGTCATCATTCATTCAAATTTCATTCATACGCACTACGTGCATACATCAAGTTATTTCTTTTTTTTTAGGCAGAGAAGTTGCTCATGTCTATTATGAATATATATATTTTTTAAATTTTGCCATCGCTTTCTCTCGTTTATTTTACTTGTAGAAGGTAGTAGTGGCTGCCTGGTATACGACACCAAACCCTACGACACAAAGATCGGGAATAACTTAACTTTTTTCAGAAGGAAGAGTGTTTCAAATTTCACCTCCTAAGCACAATTCCGTTTGCACTACTTAAACAAACCCAACGAATCAGATTCTGAGTTTAAAATTTAAGTTTACGTCTAAGCTTTTGAAAGCATTTAATATGATACAAAAAATAACAGTAAAAAATAGTTGTTTGTAACTTCAAAGTCTAAAGCACTCTCTATTAACATTTTTTTAGCTTCATCTTAAAATTTACTTTTCAAGAAAAGACTGACAAATAGAATAATTTTAGCGACAACCACTAACGAATCGACCCATTTTTCCGTTTTTTATAATCATTTGAAATTTAGGACCCTAAACTTTAATGGCACCTATCTCCTTTGGAAGACGTTTGGGGCCCTAATTTTCTTATTTACTATTGTTTGTGTTGATGTGTACTATCACCCCTTAAAGTTTTGCCGCACAGTTTAGTTACACAGTTAGTTTAGCAGAGTTTAGTTTATATATGTAAACGAAATATTTCGATTCACAAAGTACAAGAATGACATTTAACTTATAGCATAGGTATTTCTTTAAGTGTGGGATACAGAATTATTAAGTTTTCGTAAACTCTGAGAATTAAACAAACAATTTTTTGTTAAATTTTCCATAGATGAAATCGCGGGTAACAGCTAGTTTTATAATAAAGCTAAGTAAATATTTTTGAATGTTGTCTGATTTGAATTTGAATTTTAATGACGCAAGGGCCAACTTCTTCCAAGCTGCACCAAACACCCATTAGAAAAGAAGAAGTATTATTTTTTAAATGCATAAAAGTACATATTTGTTTGTGGTCAAGACGGGAAAAGAAGAAAAGATGAATTGGAACGACAAGAAATAGGGTCGAAAATAGGGAAGGATCACTAGGGCACCCCAGGTTCGTGAAGCCCGTGTTTACCAAAGATAGTAAACCCCTTGGGAAAATAGGAAAAGATCACTAGAGTACCTCGGGATTGTGAGACCCGTACTCACCTAAAAAAGATGAGCCCCCTGAGGGGTTGAATGTTGTCTGTTCCATTTTATATAAATGTTAAAATTGTCCACGTTGGTGAAAAATGCAAGCGAAACCGCCTCAATTTCAATGTGTATATTTATAAAAGAAAAACTTATTTACGTGTAGATTATCATAGTTAAAATTTTTTGTGGCATGTATGCTTTGAGTCTCAGATTTTATTTTAGTCGGTTTCAAGTTTCATACATTTTTTATAAGGGGAAAATGTAAAAAGAAAGTAATTAAAAGCTTAATTCAGTGGCTCAACAGCCCATGAGGGCCAAGGCCTACTGTTCCCATCTGAGTATATGTGACCATTGGTCGCAGATGTCCTGATCAGATGGTCAGCCTGAAGCGAAACCCCCAGTATTTAGTCCCCGAGCAAGCTTGGTTCTTCTTTATCGACCCGCTGAAGGGATGAAAGGCAGAGTCAACCTTGCGCAGCCTGAGGATAGAACCCTGAATATGTGTTGTGGAAGCACGATATGTTACCACTCGGCCTTCAAGTAAGTAAGTAATGTAGCAAAACAATCCAGCACTAAACTGGATATGACTAAGCGCATGGTTTGGTCCATACTTTAGAAGTTTGTATACTTTCTTTTTACCGTTATAGGTATTAATAAGGTACAAGGGACATTTCGTCATTTTTTACTTTATCTTTAAACGTTAATGTCAGACACAAAAAGAAGTCCAGTATATCATGAACTACACATCTCGCACTATTTTCCAATATAGTTGTAATTTACATTAAGAAATTTATCGTAGTTCAGTAAGGAATTTGTCATTCAGTTTGAAAGAAACACTTTGCGAAAAGAAGGTGCCTTGCAATGCAAGGAATCATCACAAAACTTGCTCCTCCTCAATATTGCGTTGGATACTACGTCACGGGAGTATGATTTTCAACACAGGGAACAGATGGGAGCCCGATAAGGCACTGTTGTTTTTATTTATAAACTAGCTGGTATGCTCGTTCTTTGCACGGGTGAATTAAAAAATTTAACAATATAGATTGATGGACAAAGAAGTTTTTAATGAGATAATTTTACGTAAATTGCAAATTAGACAAAAAAAAGAAACGTTTTGCATATATCAAAAAAAGCTTTTTGCATTTTTTTGCTGAAGAAAAAAAAACCCCATTTTTGTTCAAATTTAAGTCTGTACATTTAATAGCTGACGAAAAGGATTTTTTTTTAATTTATAACTCTCCGTAACTCTCTTATAGGTCTATTTTTGAAAACTTCTTCCTAGCTGATCTCTGCTCAATACAAATTTTGTGTAATGAACGCTTAAAATAGTTTAAACAATTTACATCTAGAAATGTAATACGTTAATATTACTTTCTGTTGTATTTATTTTATGTTAAAATTGTAGTCTGCCTTACGCCCTGCCTGTTCAAGTCTTTGCAGTTCGGCTTTTGGAAACGTTTCGTTAAGTCTAGCTACTTTCATAGCTCGAGCTTTATTAGAGCTTTGGGAGGGATTAGGCTTCCCCTTTCGTGGCATAATTCTTAGTACGTACTTTTTCTGCACTTCCAAAAAATATAGTACTATATTTATTATTATTTTTATACTTGAAAAATGCAATACCTAGCTATTCAATTAAAATTATAGCGTTATAATTACCTACTAACCACAAGCAAATCATGCAAATTTATCTAAATGATGTAGTATTAAATACAAAGTTTATTTACTTTAAGTACCAGAAGCGATAAAAGTATTTATTTGGATATAAGGATCAATTTGTTACTACCAAATGTGCATAATAAAAATCGTGTACAAAAATAAATTATCAATTTTTATTGTATCATATTATTTTTCAGTGATTTTAAGAAAATATGTTCTGGAATAATATTTGAAAATTAAAATTATTCAAATCATAATCTTATTAAGGATGAGTCAGAACGAAACGAGGCCTCCACCGAGGGTGAGGCCCTGGGCCTGGGCCCAGTTGGCCCTTGCCTTAAGACGTCCCTTCATGGATGGCGGAATCTGTAGTACCTCTGCCCTTGCAAACCACATAGGCGCATTTACTTCTATTGTTGACTACATTTCCAGCATACATTTGCCTGACATCCTAATTTGCACTCGAATAACTTCAAACTAGTATGCTGCTGTTCTCTCTTCTACAAAACCCTGTGTATGCATCATTCTTCCTATTCTCACGCTACTTATGCTGTTGAATCAGAAATGGATATGGTTTATTATGTACATTGTTATTTCGTCCCCGTTGTTTTTCTCATTAAAAAAAAGATGAAATTTACTTTTAGGACATCCCTGGTATGTGTCCAAGGAAGATATAATAGGGTCTCTTAAACTATAAACACTCATGTCCATAAATTAAGGATAATGAAGTTCAGCCAAAAAAAGAGGCAGAAGCAAAACAAATTTGACTTATTTTTAAAGTCTATTTATTAAGCAAAAGTTAAGGAGCAAAAAATAATGCTATATGGTTGGCATAATTAATAAAAATTGCGATTTTTACTCCCTGGAGCAAATTTCAAAAAATAACCTATTTACAAAAAATAGTATAACATGGTCAGTATGATGGTTACTACGGAGTATGTCTCCCGGACGATGCAATACAGGCCTTACAATGCCTAGGCATGCTGAGTATCAAATTATCAATCTGATCTTGGGGAATTTTGCACCACTCATCAAGCAATGCTTTCCGAAGTTCCGGTAGACAGGTGGGAGGGGGTTGATGAGCTGCAATTCGTCGGCCAAGCATATCCCACACATGCTCTATTGGATTCAAGTCCGGTGAGTATGCTGGCCAATCCATACGGATGATATCCTCCGATTGAAGGCATTCGCCTACAATGTTTGCACGGTGAGGATGGGCGTTGTCATCCATAAACAGAAATTCAGCACCCATGGTGCCCCGAAACAAACGTACATGTTGTTCCAGAATGACATCCCGATAGATGTGGCTTATCATCGTTACACTCTGAACATGCAGGTCAGTTCTGGAACCACAAGAATAATTCCTCCCCAAACGAGCTATCTTGCACCACCGTAATGGTGTGGTTCTCTTGGTGGTAACGTGTACCTGGCGCTCTCTATTAAAGTACGGCGAGAATCAGACTGCAAACTAAACCTGGACTCATCGGAAAACATCACACAAGACCACTGCTGCAGTGTCCACAATACATGTTCTCTACTCCAGGTTAATCGCAGACGAACGTGAGTTGCGGTAATTAGAACCCATCTGACAGGCCTACGAGCATATAGACCAATTTGCCCTAAGCGTCTGTACACGGTCTGCCTTGAAACTGTCTTACCGGTAGCTGAAGAGCGCTGGGTACGTCCACATTTCAGTCGTCCAATAATTTTACCACGTAAAAAATCATCCAAATGCTTCATTTGTAACATAACTATGTGGTCATTGCACTGAAAGGCTTTTAAAGCGCTTGTGAATAATTTTACTGCTTTGCCACCATTCCTTATATACCCCTCTCTTACACTCTCGTCATTGTGACGTACTATCAGCGTCATTTGGTGGTTTTCTGTAATTTGCATATTCTTCTTCAAAATGTGTGTGATAATTCTACACAGGTGAAATTTTTATTTTAGAGTTCAATTTCTGTGTGATTCTGAATTATCCTTAATTTATGGACATGAGTGTAGGTATCATGCTAAGCTTATTTTTAAGAGTTTCTCATGTATCCTTAATGTGAGATTTTTTTGCTAATAATATAAAGCTCAAATAATTCACAAATGAGTATCAAACTTTTTTAGAAATTTGGTATTGACATGTTAAACATTAAATACATTATGTACCACTATTACATTACTAGTTATAATTGTAATAGTGCGTTTTATTTTTTATTAAGTTAGAAGATATTTGTCGTGTTATCTCTCCTCTCACTGTCATCGTTCCCCACTAGATGAAAATTGCTGGCCTGCACCCTTCACGTACTAGCATCCGAGCTCCCTGCCTGTCCGTTTTGTGTCCATTGGTATAACACAGTGCATCTCAAACTTTCGGTGTACGCGACCCACTATCTCATCATCATTTTCATCGTGCCCCCCTCCATACAATAACAATGTATTCAATTCAATAATACTATATTTTGACACTAAAGCTACAATATGCCTTTAACCTGTTATGTGCCACCGACGTATATAAACGTCTTGCTCAGCCAAAGAATTAATTTTCTAGGTGAATACATACGTCTTTCCGAAGTACGATCTTTAATGTGAAATGCTATCCAGAAAATTATTCCGAAGACTTTGGAATGCAATAAAAGAATCTTGATAGTGTTTGCGAACGATTTACTTATTTCAAAGGATTTGCTTGTTTATTCCTTTCCTACCCCACCCCCAATGCACCACATACGCTTGCCTACATGCTAAAGGGTGGTATTTGGGAGCAAATCGCGTCGTTTTTAATCTGCATTTAAGGGCTTTATTATAAACCGTACATATTATCAAAATAGGTGTTAATCTTTGCATATAATTTTATGTATGACAAGCCCATGTGGTCACTCGCAATTATTAAACTTTTCCTTCGTTTAGTATTGTTAAATTAATTATAAAGTAGACTGCAGAGTAATGATATATTTTTATGTGTATTATATCAGTGTGCATGTCTATTTTATTTTTTATTATGTCGGAATGTGTTTTATTTGTTTTCCTTCAGCAAATTAATTTTTTTTTAAAATCTTTTGTTTCCGACTTTTCAAAAGGCTCGTGCCCCCCTCATACGATTATCACGCCTCCTCCCAGTTTGAGAAACACTGGTATAACAAGTTGCCCATCGGAACTCTTCACATATGAATTAATAGGCTTTGATTTTTGGAACTTCTGCTTGAGGGTTATTGGTGACTGGCTTAGTAATTTCTAATATCGGTCACCTGGATCAAGTAACAAGTATAAAACCTGAGTTGGTACTCCTTTCTCTAAACTTCCTTACTACATCAACGGGAAGGCTTTGAACCTCAACAGGAGTGGCACCATCTTCAGTGGCACCAGGAATCGAACCCGCGTCTTGACAATCTTGCCCAAGATAACTTAGTTACCATGGTCACATAAAACAAAAACCAAAAGCTTTATCTCAGGAGATATTGAAATATTGTTCGTGAAATCAAATTTCCTTCCGTAGCATTTCTAAAGAATAAAATTTTCAATTTGGAAAATTTACGTTGTCGGCGCGGTAGCCAAGTGGTCCGGTTGCAAACAAGTGGCTGAGTTCAAAGGTCGAGTCTTGCAACTCGGACAATGAAGACGATCCATACAGAGGCGTTAATCACATTAAATCAGTCGAAGCTAAGACCTTGGTGGAATGTGGAAGTTTGAAGAATGGGACGACAGCTCTGATATCCTCCTCGTTACTTGAGTGTTAATTACAATGTCCATTGCCGTTGTATTGCTTTGGAGGGCAACTTTGATACAAACATCAAATCAAACAAGTGAAAATGACGTTGAATTTAATATTAATGTAATGAAAGGCACTGCTAAGAATTTACAAAAAAAATTACTGTGACTGAATTAAATTTATAGGTGCAATGTTGAATCATTAGCGGAATTGACAACATTTACGCAAGTCAAGAATGACGTTTGAAGGGTCAGTTGACCAAATGAGATATTGTGTCTCCATAAAAGGCACTGGTGGTTTGCCCCTAAAAATTAGAAGAAACTTTAAGTATACCTGAAAAATAATTATACCTTAAAACCTTAAGAATTTTAATAACTATTAGCAAATAAACCACATACATAACTAATATAGACAATTTTTAACAACTAAGTTGGTTTTTCATTTTTTTTTTCAAATTGATACAATTTTGTAAGAAAAATCTTTGATTCTTTTAAAGCTTATTTTAATTTTTTCACCAAATAAGCGGATAATCTTCAACTTATATCACGGATATAATTTGTGATGAGTTCTATCCGAGGTACTTCAACTAATTCTCTAGGTGAAGCTATTCTTTAAATGTAATTTTAGTTTAAAAAACACTTTCCGTAGAGATGATTTGATCTTATGCTATTGGAAATGCTATTTAAACCTTGCATTATGGTGTTTGAGGTTAATAGTAAAATATAGAAATAGTAGGAAGTAAATTGCAACTATGAAGTCTTGCGGGTTGAAAATAATATTCATCAAAGAACCCGCCCGCAGTTGAGGAAGGAAATAACAGGGGATTTTGACCAAACTATCGTCCTTCGAGAAGGAATTGTATAAAAAATATCAATCAAAGATAAGTCATTTTGACCAATGTCATAAATTAGACTAAGAATTTGGATTCAAGACTGCTCCGAAGGTTAAGGATCAAGTTGCAAATAGTTAATAAAATGTTAGATTTAAGGTGAAATTAACTATTTTTAAAATCATGTCTGCTTCCTCTCCCAAACCATTTTACACTTGCAACTTCCGAGTTTCGACAATTTCAATTAATTTTCTGTTATCACTCACTGTGTTATCGTCAAATAAAAATCTCTGCAATAAAATTAACAGAATGAAAATTAAACAAATTCACTTCAGATGAACTACAAATACGCACAAAAATGGCATTAATACATTTTATTTCTATTATTTACAAAGCAAATGCACAATTCTCAATTTTTAATAACCATATCTGTAGTATCCCAAACCACCAAGACCATATCCTCCATATCCCAATCCACCAAGACCGTATCCTCCATATCCCAATCCACTGTATCCATATCCAACTCCTCCATATCCCAAACCGCCGTTTCCGTATCCATATCCTCCATGTCCATGGGCGTAGGGAGCGTCTGAGATAAGGTGGACGGCTGCGGGATTTTGGTTGGCAGTTCCAGGTTCATTGGTTTTGACTTGAGCTCTAAATCCACCGTGGTCAGCTACGTAGTGGACTTCTCTTCGAATTCCACGTGCGTCGGTGAATCCGTAGCTTCCTCGGACAGCGTGACCCCCATCACCGGATTCTTCTCGGTGCTGCTCACCATGGTGGTCCTTTATGCTGTAGCCAAACTTGTAGGGTTGAGGTGCTTGGTGAAAGTGCTAAAAAATTATTATTCAATATTATTTGTTTTAAGATAGTCAGTTAAATCAATTTAACTGCAATAAAATAGCTATCGGTTAATGTCATTGGGAACTTGATAACAAATGCAGCAAATAAGGATCATTATTGCCAACAGCTTTGATCAAAATTAGAAGCCATCCTCCCCAGTTTATTTATGGTTTCATTATACATAGTAACTCAAATTGACAATTTAAAGTCAAAGATTTACTGCATCGGGTAAATTAACTATACACTCCTTGAATAGTTTTTCATATGAATTACTTGCAAAGATACAGTCATTTGAATTATTTTATGTAACAACTGACTCTTGTTCCTATTTTCAATTCCTACTATTAGCTCACATTCTCTATATATTTATTTATTTATCTTGGAGGAATTTTCAATCGTTTATAAAATATATTTTAAAGTGCTCCATTGAGCTGAAATTTTGTATACATGATTATTTTGGATGACAATACAGTAGTTTAATTATAATTAATAAAAATTTTAATTAATTAAAACTAATTATTTAAATAATTATAAATACAGCCACGTTGGCATCATTTTTGGCGAATGAGCGACCCTTTTGACGACTTGTGTCAAAACTTGAAAAGGTTTTTTGTTACATTTTAAAGCATTCAGTTGAACTAAAATTTTACATACACGATTGTTTTGGATGACAATACGATACTTTAATGATAATTAATAAAAATTAATCACCACTTAATGTTGAGATTCTGTCACATGTATAAACAAATTTATATTAATAAAGAGAAGCTAAAATAAAATTTTTCGTTGTCGATCTAAGTAGGAATTGACTAAAAAATGTTTTTTATATTTTTTGTTTATCTCTTTTTGTTGATAAAGGCGATATATTTTTGAATACATATCTTATCTTTCAATTTCTTGTATCCATTTTTTTTGTATATTTTATATTATGAGTATGGAAATAAGGTGAAATTATTCGATACAAATTTTTGTATTAGAAAGGAATTTTCCTTATAACTATTTACAGAATCGATGAACTTGACTGTTACAAATATATTTTAAGCAATTATTGCAATTAAACAATATTAATTCCACATTAGGATAAGTAATACATTTTTTGCTCCTGTTTAACATTTTACATTTCAATAAAAACTATTTGTGAAAATACAATATTGTGACTTTAAACAAAAATACGCTTTATTTTTATAATTAGTCACATGAACTACTTTGATTTAAGAAATCTCAAACCATGTGTTCGATAAAACTTACCTCTGGTGGGAATGCAAGAGCAACTGCGACGAGGCAGGATACCAAAACTACCTATAAAAGAAAGAAAAATATTTTTAGAAGTGTATAACTTTTTATTTCGCTAAAATTACACAAGGGATAAAACTTTAAAATACTTTTTTTTCTATTTAAAACTTGAAACTTAAAAGTAAAATTATATGCACTTTAAAATACAACTCAAAAAGCAACTTTTTTGGTTGAATTAAAAGACAAATTAAAAGCTAAATTCGTATAAGTTTTAGTTTCATAATACCAAAGAGAAATACAATCAGACCTCTATATAACGAAGTCGCTGAGAATTCAGGAAAAAGTTTGTTATATATGGAAAATTCATTATATAGAGGTTCATCTTTTAATATACTTTATAAACCACATAAAACAAATTTTAAATTCATAAACACTATGTATTAAACTAATTAATTATTCTCACCTTTTTTAAAATTAGTATATGTTTATTTTATATATCTTACCCATCAAAAAGAGGAAGAAAAAATAACTGCAAGCGAAACAAAAAAATAATGTCGAAGAATACACTGTATTTTCAATATTAAGAAAATAATTTTATATTAAAATTAACGAATTTTAAGACTTTTTTTTATAAATTAAGGCATACAAGTAATATTAAGCGTACATTATTTTATAACTAGAACACGGGACAACTCTTCTAAGTATGAAAGGGGATATCGAAGATGGTTCTAGTGAACTGGACAATGGGGGATAAAGATGGATGAAACGTCCAGAACTCTATTGCTCTTGGTGAGTTAGGATCTAATAAAACTAATTCAAAGATTTATGACCACCATAAAATGTGTTAAAGAGAGAATAACTTGAAATGCTCAGAAATACTTTGAAAATAGGGAGAAAAAAATTTAACCGCAGAAGAAAAACTTCGTTATATAGAAAATGCACTTCGCTATAGAGAGGTCACTCTACAAAGAAAATCGTGAAATGTTCAAAGTTCCAGGAAAAAGTTCGCTGTATAAAATTTTTTTCGCAATATAGAGGTTCGACTGTGTTTGGTAAAGAATAAACAATCTTGAAAAATACCCCTTTCAATCGCTGGTATTTAAAAATAAAAGAATTTTCCTTTTCAATTGATGATCTCTACAAGTATTGGATATATTATAATGAGATTAGATATGTACATAGGTTGACATGATACCAATTATAAATTTTAAATGTCTGAAATGCTGCAGTGCAATATTACCCATTCCTAAGTATATGTTAAAACAGAAGCCACTTGATAAAATAGAAAAAGTTAGGGGACTTATTTGTTACAAAACACTACACTAAAAACAATAAATTTGTACAAAATAATCGTACTTTGTGAAGTAGTAATAAATCTTGCGGGCCGTAAACTTATTCAAGAGGGTCATTCATCCCTGCTTTAAGGTGTGGAGATCGTTAAATATCCTCATCAGTCCGTTGAATTTTTCTGATGAATATGCTCACCTTCAGAAATCAGTTTGCCGAATAAGCCCTGTGGGCGGATAAGTGTTGTCATTCATAATATTGAAATAGGTCTTAAGTATAACTTGTACTTAAGATTCCCAGTTTCTCAAGTCTCTCAACTAGTCTTGCCATTTCATTTCTCTACAAAAATTTTGATAGCTACTCATTTGAACTGTCTTTTATAACGTTGCCATATTGCTGCCCAATGCTACAAAATAATCGTGAACATCACAGTGGCGTGCGGATAAAAGAAACAATGTTGCCTAGTGTGCTTACAAAGTACTTTTCTCTAAATGTACAAATGCCACGCAACTATACCTGAATAATCGATACTAAAAAAATTAGCACCTTTTTTCGGTAGCAACATTTTTGCTTTTTATTCAGTACTTTTCTTGAAACTCTACGAAATGTTAAAATTGTCTTAATATGAAACGGCAGGGTCTCAAATTTTAATATTACCTTCAAATCAGTGAAATTACTTGGCAAGTATGGAATTCGAACACGTATATTGCTAAAATTTCGATTTTCGTTGTATTTTTTAATCCAGAAATATTAATGAACCAGTTAAAGTTTACATGTCTACTTAGAAACTTATATGAACAATCTTAAAATTATATAAAATATATATACAGGTAATAGAAAACTCTAAATTCAGAGCATATTAAATTAATATTAAATAAAATAAACTACTCAAAACGAAATACAGGTATATCGAGAATTCTTACTTGAGAGATCATTGTGCTGAGCGAACTTGAAGCAAGTGATAATTGACCGCAGAGATTTGGGTGTATTTATATGTGAACACAAGAAATCCATTTATAATGAGACCACAGATTAAGGCAGTGTTTCTGCATGATTGAGCGGATATTTCTCAGCTGTTAAAATGGAAACAGAACAAACACAAGTTTCGACACTTTTAAGTCTTCTGAACGTTCTAGAACAATGAGGTGACAAATTTACAATTTATTGTTCCAACCCATTAGTTATTTCACACCAACAACTAATGGAATAGTAATGAAGAGTGAACACAAAGTTATGCGTAATAATTCTGAAATCATATTCGAGATTTATCGCTGGTTTTCTTTTAGTATAGTTAAATCAATGGGATAATAAATAAGTATAAAAGAAGGGTTGTCTGATCATTCAATAAATGTAGGAAAATAAGTATTCATATCTATCATCCCTGTACTGACATAAAGTACATCGTTTTCAAATCAAAAACTAAAAGTTTAAGAAAAACTAAATCATTTGGAAATACGATATTTAAAAAATTATTTGTTCCACTTACATTAACACTTTTTTTTGAAAACCTTAATATGGAGTAGCATGCATGATGCATGGGACTTGTAAAAGTTTTTTTTCCTTTCTAATAAATGCACAAATGATTATTTTACTTAAAAAGCTTTAACGTGTTAAAAAACATCTTTCTTCGTTATTTTATTCATACTTAACTTAAACAGCAATGATATATATATATATATATATATATATATATATATATATATATAATTTTAAATTTAAAAGATGGTCGGTATTTTCTTGTTCCTTTTTTCCATATTTTTTTATTATTATTTCAGAAACAATTCAATAAATGTATCTTAGAAAAATTCCCGTTCCAAGAAGTATAAGGAAAAAGAGATGTGTGAATATAACTATTTAAAGCATAAGAAAGAGCTACACCAAATCAATAATTATACTGTTATAGTTTTTTAAAAACACATTAACACCCAATTTTGATTAAATATTGATAAAGAAAAATCAGAATGAAAACTAAAAAAAATCCCATTTTGTTAATTAAAAATTTTCATTAATGACTATTTGATTTTTTTTTCTTTCATTTTTTTCATTATCTTAATATAAATAGTATACTTATGTGTAAGCTTTAATAGAAGGTTATTTTGAATCTGTTAATATTAGAATTTGTATGGCATAAAAATATTTATACTATGTGATATCGTGAGAATATGTCTCATTACATTTTTTGTTAGGAAATAATGTTATTGGAAATTGAGACTTTATTTTAAAAATCTGAAAATTATATAAGGAACAGTAATAGTTTGAGTTTAAAATGTATAAAACTGATTTCCAAAAATTTATAAAATGAATGTTCATATTGTCGAACATTTTTTAATTATGTGTTTTAAGTCAACTTGGATGGGGAAAAAATGTTACTGATTCTCTTATTTTTTACAATCAATTAATATATGTTTATTTTTGACTTTACTTTCACCCATATTAAAGAACTAAGTTAAGCTAAATACTCTCTGCCCTGTCTCCTCACCTGGCCGATGGTGCGTGAGTTAGTAATTCGTGGTCTGATAGTCGTGGCGGTGAATGTTTAATGCACTTATGCTCACTGAACAATCAAATGCTTTGTTTTTATTACATAACATGACGAAAATATTACAATTCATGGTAGCAACAACCACTTTATAAACATATTAAGAACTTGAAGTAAAAAAGTTGAAAAAATAGTGTTAAATATTTGTTTCCCGAGAAATATGCTAATGCTAGTTTATATTATTTATTTTTGAAAAATATCAACTGAATTCATTAATGAATCAATGAAAATATTTTCTCTTGTCTCTGCTGCGTTTGTTTTAAATAGTTTCATAATTAAAATGTAATATGAAGAAATTGTAGAATATACATAAAAATCAGTTCTTACATAATATTTTATAGAAAAGCATGAAGATAAATCCCATTTCTAAATAAATGCAAAAGAATGAGAAGTTTTACAGACATTTTATAATATTTAAAAAAAATACTGAAAAACAAATTATCGGTAATTGTTACTCATAAATAAAATAAAATATACATTAATTTCTTTTCGAAAGTTACAACAAATTTTATGATTTATTAAGATGCTCCTAAAAATATCAACACCATGTCAGTGTTTCCAATATTCGCTTTTAATTTCTTAAAAAAATTTGCCGCCGACTCACTAGCTGAAGTGTGAGGGTTCACCAAAGAATGAGACATTTTATTAAAATATTCACCTTATTAACCCTTTATCTACCGCGCGTTATGATTTACTGCAGTTTTTTTCATGCAATATTTTTTTTTGAATCACTACATTAAAAAACAAGGGATATACATGAACAAAATACTCAACTTTGGGAAATTTAATTAGTTTGAGCTAATTAGTTAATTAAAGATATTCCACTGTAAAATTAATTATCTACACCGTTCACTTAAAATAAATAGTCAAATCGTTTTCTAAGGTCTTTATTAACATACAAAAACATAAGACGCTTAAATTTTGACAAACTTTATTTTCGGGACAAAAATAATAATCTTTGCAATCCGCTGAAAACGCAATTTCTGCTATAAAACTATTCGCATTCCCCGCTAAAATACTCATCATAGAACCCGTGCTGCCATGTATCATGGAAGAGATTTTAAAAAAATATTCCTGTTAAGTATCGTCTGAACATTCGTAAAAATGGTTTTTCCATGTAATTTTAAAGTGAGTGGTACTTTTAAGTCCCGTCGGTAGGTAAAGGGTTAAGACATTTTCTAATATCTATCTAAATTTGACTCAAGCTATGGGAGCGTGTCAGAATTTGTGTTAAAGTTAATGTTTTCTTCGGCAGCATAAGTTGCTGCTTTATATGTGTTCTGATGTTGGTGCCAAGATCTCTGATTCCTTGAGCAGCTTTATCTATAGATGTTCTAACGCAGAAAACGCGACAGCATTTGAAAATTTCCTCCGTTGATTGATGAAAATTGTGCACGTCTATTTTTTAACAGTTCTTTTCATTAGACGATAGATGGCAGGAAGATGAGGAAAACGGCTCGAGTTGTTTTTCTTGTTAATCATTAATTTTGTAAATAGTTTGTATGTAAATACAGTAGAACGTCGTCCATCCGAATCAATTGGAACCGGATACCGTTAGGATAACCAAAATCCGAATGCGAAAAATGCTGCAGTATATGAAACCGGATATCATACCAATATTGAAAATCATCACATGCGGGAAAAGGTTTGAAGAAAAAGCAAAATAAGTGAAAAAGTCGCAATTCTACCTTTATTGAGGAAAATAATCACTTATTTTTCGCTGTAACATTGTATACCTTCGTTTTTTTTGCTGCAAGATCTCTGATTCTCTTGAGCAGCAGTAGTTTAGTAGGACAGTACTCTGATTGTTGTTGTTCGTACCACTCCATAGCTGTCTCTAACGCAGAAAACGCGACAGCATTTGATGGACCCTTGCTACTTTCGTTGTTGTTGTTGTCCTCGTCTTCCTCCGTTTCATCGTCGACGGGGTCGGATTCTTCTTGCACGGAAGTCACTATCTCGTCATCATTTAGCATTTGAAATCCACGGTCTTCTGCATCGCATGCCATTCAGGTTTCTACATCTTCATCGCATTCTTAAAATCCTAGGATCGATTGGAGAAAATCGGTAATCTCCTCCCTGTAGTAGTCATTGCACTGTTCAAAAACGTATTCATATACAGTACATGTAAATGACAAAAAAAAAAAAAAAATGGTTCGGATATTTGACGCTCCGAAAAATAAACGTTCGGATAAACGACGTTCTACTATACAATTAAAATACATTATTATATTTCAATTCATTTGGAATTTATTTCATTCTGAGAAGCACTTCTCATCATCCTTTACACACGCACACACACATATACACTCAGGAACATTGAAAATAGCGACCCAAGAAGAAAGCATCAGATTGAAATGAAATTTAATACACATAATGACACAGATGAGAGATTCACTTGATCTCAAAAACAAGACAATTAAACGAATACAGGGTGTGCAACGACACAAATACTGGGCAACTTCAATAGCGCGTCGGACCACCTCCAGCTGCAATACATGCCACCACACGGTCCAGCATTGAGTTGATTAGACACCTTATGTTATCCTAAGAAAATGGGCCCACAAATCTTGAACAGCCAACTCTAAATCATGTACAGAAAGACACGATGACATCTGCCATTTTAGCTGATCCCACACGTGCTCTTCCGGGGACAAATCGGGGGAGCGGGCCGGCCATGGAAGAGTCTTAAAATGACGTAGGAAATCTTAAGCAACTCTTGCTGTATACGAACGAGCATTATCATGCGGGAATATTGCCCCAGGGAGACCATTTAGAAAAGGTCCTACATGGGGTCGAAGAATATCCTCAACGTAACGTTGGCCCGTTAAGGTTCCACGCATCATTGTTAAAATGGACCGGCTATCATAGACTATGACCCTCCAGCCAATTACACCAGCTGTACGGGCAGTGTGACGTAGAACAGTGAGGGGGAATTGTACCGCTCACCAGGGCGCCTCCACACCCGTACATGGTTATCATCTGTCCCTAAAACAAACCTGGATTCATCACTAAACACATCCTTTTGCCAGTCTGTGACATTCCACATTTATCTGGCTGGGCATCACTGTAGACGCAAATGCTGATGTTCCGCTGTTAAAGTGAGTGCACGGATAGGGCGCTTGGATTTAAGATTTGCTTCTGCAAGGCGTCTGGAAATTGTTTGTGGAACAATTGCTACACCTACGTCTGCTCGTATCGTTGAACGAGTCACTGTGGGGTCCACAAGTGATTGTCACACGTTTCTTCGATCCTCTCTCCTCGCGGTATTCCTGTTCGCTCGAGATCCGGTTTTCCGCGCGTGGGTATCTTCTCGTGTTCACTGCTCCCAACAATTTCTAACGGCACACTCCGAACGATCCACCTGGCCAGCAACACGGTGCGTCGACCAGCTTGCAATTTTCATCCCAATGATCAGGCCTCTCTCAAACTCGCTTAACTGTGAGAAATGTCTTCTAGCACGTTTACCTGGCATGTTTCGCTTACCAAAGTCTTTCTAGAATCGGCGGGTAATCGTCACGTTTATGAATCTTCGAATTTGCGCTGGCTTATTAGAGCACCCTCTTCCTGATTTTAGCGCCACCTCGGAATGTATGAGGATGCGTATTGGCACAAAACGTGGATCATTTACATATCACATTACGCTGTACTTATTTGCAAAGTTTCGCGATTGTACGTAGCTTCCTTCTTGGGTCACTATTTCCAATGTTCCTGAGTGTATATACAGTCAAACCCTCCATATATTACGAACCTCTATATTGCGAATTTTTCTATGTAGCGAACTTTTTCCTGGAACCAAGAACATTTCACGATTTTCTTCGTAAAATAACAAAAGTGAAGTGAATTATCAGTATAAGGAACTTTTTCTCTTGTGATTCAGTTTTTCCTCCCTATATTTAAAGTATTTCTGGTCATTTCAAGGTTTTCTCTCTTTTAACACACTTTATGGTGGTCATAAATCTTGAACTGGTTTTATAAGATGCCTAATTCACCAAGAACAATAGAATTCTGGGCGTTTCATCGAAGAAGTGGAACTTTTAACCCCCATTGTCCAGTTCATTGGAAACATCTTCGATATCCCTTTTCACCCTCGGTGGAGTGTTTGTGTCCTTGAACTTGTCTCCATTCATTTGTAGTGTTGATCCATCGTACTGGTTATTTCTTTTCTTGTGGTTTGAAAATGTCAAAACGTAAATGCTTGTGCATCAAAGAAAAATAATTAATTCTTCAGGAAGTTTGTAAAGGCGTCAAGAAACTTTCCTTGCTGTTTTTCTTTCTTTTTTTAAAAGGTAAGTTGTATAAAATAAATATATATTAATTTACAAAAATGTGAGAATATTTTTTTTTTCGTATGCGGGAAAATACGAGGGTTGTTTGAAAATGAAGTACAGTCTTAGAACAGCTCGCATAATTTTTTTTCAAAACAAAATTCATTTTTACATGAAAAAGTACATCGTTAACCATTCTGCTACATAGTTACTACCATTATTGAGGTATTTTTCATTTCGAAAAAACCTACACGTCTATACCGGTGGAATCTTTCAAAGAAAGATCCCATCCGTGAACAGTTTTTGAAATTTGTGAAAACGCATTTCAGAGCATTATTTTAGTGAACTGTCTGTTTTCAAGAATTTTCTAATTCACTTTTTCTTACAAACGATTATTAAAAGGGGAAGATTGATCTATGTGCTTCACCATGAACATTGGTGCACCCCTAATTGAATCGTTTCACCCATTTCCTCACCTTTCCATCACTCATTACATTTTCACAACAAATCTCTACAAGTTGAAGATGATTTTCACACAAAACTCCCTTAACATTCACTGAGTTCAAAATGCGGATTACAGACAGCACTTCACAGACAGAGTTTAATAGTTATTGGTAATCGTCTTTAACATTTTGAACTTTCCCTAACACTCTCACTAGTGTAAAACCAACACAAGCCGGCTATAATGACGTGAAAGGATTGAAAATCAGAGATACGTGTGCGGAAGCGTTGAAGTGCGATATAATGGCAGTGATTACTGGGAAACGAAACGGTATTTAGTTTCAGGACACACTTCGTATCAATAAAATTATTTGCTGCGTGTGTAAATCTGATTTGGCTATAGCAGGTAAATAATTGTTTGTAGAAATATTAATGTCTTACATAATTTCAAATCTACATTAAGGCATCCGACTACGTTCGGGACCATGATTTAAAAAAACCCGCATAAATGGATAATTTTCATGATATTTAGTGTTACTCAGATTAGAATACACGCATAAAATTGTTTTAAGGACATTTTGACAATTAAATATAATATTTTGGCAAAACATTTTTTTCCAAATGTTCTCCTTTTGTTAAAAATGGTTCTATTGTAATAATATTTTGTCTGTATATAGCTCTGACCTCTCTACAGAGGCTCAACTAGAATTTTTGAAAAATTCACGTTATTCTCAGATTTACCACCAATTGAAATAATTATTCGTGTCTTTTTCTTAAAATTGCCCCCCTCTGTTGTCGTAAAATATGAATAAACCCACTTCTAAGTTATATATTTAAAAAATTCCAGTTGAGCCTCTGAACATAGGTCTGAGTTATATATAGGCAAAATATTATTCTAATGGAAGCATTTTTCACAAAAGGAGAACATTTGGAAAAATAATTATTCTAAGTTAGTTTTTTGCCAAAATATTGTATTTAAATAAATTGTTTTGTCAAAATGTCCTTAAAACAATTTTATGCATATATTCTAATCTCAGTGACACTAAATATCATGAAAATTATCCATTTATGCGCTTTTGCAAAAATCCCGGTTCCGAACGTAGTCGGCTAACTTAACAACATTTGTTAACCTATTAAATTGTGGTTTCATCTCCAAAGACATTTTTTTTTATCTTATAGAGGTTCATAGTGGATGGAATATGCAAAGTATTTCTGTTCCTGATATAATCCTAGTTTTCGAGAAAGCTTTTCTTAGCTTTGTTAGATTATAGTGTTTATATTGATTGAATTTAGTTGCCAGCATATTTCACATTCATCCTATAATTTTATTAACACCCAAGTACTAATATCCTCAATAGATGTAGAATGTCTCGTAATCTTTTTAACTAATGATATTATTTACTATCAAAAATTCTTACATACATCCTATTACGAAGACACACACACACTCTCTCTCTATATACATGTATATATATATATATATATATACATATACAAGACATACATTTGTAAGTGTCATTACTTCTTACTTTAAATAAATTCTTAAAATTAATTTTCTGCTGGGACTTGAAGAGAAGTTATTATCTGGACCATGGAGAAATGAGAACCTAAAGAAGGGATTTTCTTTCTGGTATGTCATTATGAATAACGAAATCCCATAGCACTGAGAAATTATTCAAATAGAATTCGTAAAAGTAAGAAATTGCATGCTAAGAAAAAATGCTTAAAGAGTTTTATGTATTTTGATTAACTATCATACTCTTTAGAATTAAAAGTCTATTTTAATGTTTTGTTTTATAGGTGTTCAACAAGTGTCTAAAAGAACTACTCACAAGTAATAAAATAAATATTTTATTCACTAAAATTCAAGAGAAAATATCACATAATTTGTTTAAAAACCATATCGGGCATATCCTAATGCACCAAAGATGCCAAGACTACTCTTCCATAACCTCCATATCCAGCATTTCCGAGAGCTCCATATCCAGCATATCCAAGAGCTCCATATCCAGCATATCCGAGACCTCCATATCCCAATCCGAGTGCTCCGGCATATCCTCCGTGAGAGTATGGAGCATCAGACATCAGATGAATGGCGGCTGGGTTCTGGTTGGGGGTTCCGGGTTCGTTAGTTTTGACCTCTGCTCTGAAGCCACCGTGGTCTACGACGTAGTGGACCTGTCGGCGGATTCCTCGGGTATCGGTGAATCCGTAGCTTCCCCGGACAGCCTAACCTCCGTCACCAGATTCCTCTCGGTGCTGTTCATCATGGTGGTCTCTTATGCTGTAGCCAATTTGTAGGGTTGAGGTGCATAATAATGGGGTAGGGTAGAAAACATATTTTAAAAAGTTAAAAAGTAGATAGGAGACAAAAAATACTTCAGTAGATTGATAAGTTTCTAAATTGTTAGAAATCAGGTATATAATTTTAGAAGAGAAAAAAGTACAGATTTTAGATTTAGTTACATTTAAATTAACTTCGAATGTTTACTTTAAAATTTTCCGTTTTACATTCAGTTCCATCTTTTTAAATGTTTTTATGTCGAATATATCTAATAACAGAAATTCAAAACGATGTACGCATCAAGAGAGTTCAATGTAATAAAATACATACAGAAAAAAATTTTGTGCAATTGTATTCGGAAAATGTGGCTTATTGAGTTCTTATGATCTAAATTTAGATCCATAGATTAATATGAAATGATAATTAAAGCTCCAACCACATCATAATAAGCACAGTGTAAATTTGAAAAAAGTGTTTAAGGCAATGAAATATTTACTTCTTGTAGACTAGCTAGCGCATTCACCATCAGAGCAGCTAAGACAAAGATCTACAGCAGGAAAAAACATCTTTTTAATAATCTTTTTTCAGCAAAATATTTTCAAATTAATCCTCAAAATTTACCACTTGGTTAATATATGTTAGTGCTAGTATTTAAGCAAGAATTTTTATATTTTTTGAAGCTAATCTACATTTTAAATATTAATTACACAAAATAATTGTATAGAAAATATCTTTTTAATGTATTTATTTTATGCGCTATTTGAATAAGGCATTTTGTTAACAGTAATTTTTGCATAAGCAGTCTTACAGTTTTAAAGTATGATAGCCAGCAATATAAGAGTTAAAAGCATTTAAATTAAAAATGCATAGTTAGACGTATGAATGAAGTACTCCAAACCCTGTAATAAGATGAAACAGTTTATAAAAAGAAACTACAGATAAAAAATACTTAAATTACATGCGAGAACATTTTGAAGTAGTCCAAAGCTTGGAAAAAGTGGTATCAAGATTTTAAATTTCTTCCTAATTATATTTCATGTTTAATTGTAAAAGATATCCATAAATAAACTCTCTAAGGCTTTACAGTTTAGAAAGTTCTCGCTCTATTGAATAATATATTTTGAATTCCATTTCAAGTTCACGACATACTCAATGACACAACAACAAATGTCCTGCGTTGCAATTACTATTGTTACAATTTAAATCCGATAACAATTAGATGTAATCCCTGGATTAAGAACATTTTTGAAGAAATATTAAAAAAGAAATTTCCTAAATCTTTTTTTTTTTTTTTTTTTTGGAGGGTTGATTGAGCAATGCGTACGAGTGTTTTACTCATTGTATTGAAGTTTTATGAAATTCAGCCTTATAAAATTAAGTATTTTACTAAGTTTTTATAAAATCGTTCGAGCGACAAAAATTGTAGAAATTATTCAAATTAATCCAATGCTTATTACAAGTGTATTTTGTAAAATTGGAAGTAAAACTTTAGATTAAGAGTCAAACTTTGAGTCTAGAAAATATTAAAGAAGTCACAAAGTAGATTGCAGCAGTTTTTGTTTTTTGGAAAGAACTTCATAAAGAAGATTGCTTAGTTTTATTTGATAAAACAGAGTTTTCTTAACTGTGGGGTACGCCTTTCTAGGGGGACATAGTAACCCTACGTGAGGTGGCGCGAGCATATCGAAAAGCCGAAAATGAAAGATTTAAAATAATTATCAATTGACAGAAAGGAAACAAAACAAAATACATCCTGACATAATAAAAGATAAAATATACACTTTCACTGATATAATATTCTTACAAATGTATCAGTGCTGCAGAAAGTATTTGATAATTAACTTATCAATACTAAATTAAAAACAAATTAGTAATAACTTGAGGGGCTTATTATATACGAAGTTAAACACAGAATTTAAAACTTATTTTGATAATCTGTGCGGTTTATATAAATAATTAAAGTCGTATTACAGCTGTAGCGCCAAAGTACATTATTATTGCGTTCAATTGAACGTTATTGTAGAAGGGGGGGAGGTGAATGAAAATTATGACTGAAAATTGGTTCTCAAATATTAAAAGTTTGTGAAGCAGTGTTATAAAAGTAATATTAAGATATTGGAAGAAAATTGTTAAGGAAGTATGTTGATAAAGAACCAGTCATTCATTCTGATTCTCAGAGAATTTGTATTGAAATAAAATAATCACTGCAACAATTGTAGCGTTTACAATAATTTAAAGGCTTTTAAATACCTGTTGTAAGCTAGAGCTCCTACAAATAATATTGAAAGAAATTGAGAAAGTATAAAAGATTTAACTCATTTTCTCTCTTATATTGTTTAATGTTTAACGTTTTTGGGGGGATTTTGAAAAACTTTCAGTACCTCCTTTTTAATGTGAAATAGCTAATAATTAGGAATTACATGTAATATATTTTTTCCTGAAAATAAAATATTATTTTAAAATAGCATTTTTTAATATGACAGTTCGTCAATGCCATTTGAGTTAATTTCTGATAATTTTTCCGCTTTGTAAGGAAACCTAAATTATTCAACTTATAGTAAAATTTAATTATTTTTGTCCTAAAGAAATTTCTTTACTTGTTATAACTGAATGCTTAAATGTACTTTAAAGCTATTGAAAAGTCGAATAAATATATTCAATGAATGTTTCAAAGGTACGATAATGTCAGCATTTAAGAATTTAACTCATTATTCATAACCATTGTTTTTCCTAAATATTGAATCGGCAATAGAAACTTTTAAGTAAATATCAAAATCTATACAAGCTTTTTTTTGTCTTCTACACACAGGCATATTCAAGAATTCAAATTGAAATTGAATTAGTATGTTAAGGTATCCGACTACGTTCGGAATCGTGATTTTCCAAAAGCGTATAAATAGATAATATTTATGATATTTAGTGTCACTTAGATTAGAAAATGCATATAAAATTGTTTTAAAAATAATATAACAAAAAAAATGTACAATATTTTGTATATTTTGTATGTACAATATTTTGACAAAAAATGAACAGAGAATGACCTATTTTCAAAATATTCTCCTTTTGTGAAAAATGATTCTATTATAACAATATTTTGCCTGTAAATAGCTCAACTAGAATTATTTAAATATATATCTTAGAAGTGGGTTTATTCATGTTTTACGACAACACAGGGGATAAATTTTAAGACAAAAACGCCGATAATTATTTTAATTGGTTGTAACTCTGAAAATATTGTGAATTTTTCAAAAATCATATTTCATCCTCGGTTCAGAGGTCTGAGTTATATACAGGCAAAGTATTTTTATAATAGAAGCATTTTTTAACAAAAGGAGAACATTTACAAAAAAGGTTATTCGAAGTTAATTTTTTGCCGAAATATTGTATTTAAATATTTTTTTGTCAAAATGTCTTTAAAACAATTTTATGTATGTATTCTAATCTAAGTGACACTAAATATCATGAAAATTATACATTTATGCGCTTTTTTAAAATCACGGTTCCGAACGTAGTCGGATACCTTAATTTCATGAAAGGAATTAACTGTTTTTCTTGGGTCGAATTCAAAGCAATATCCTTTTTTCCCTTATCCTAAGTAAAATTCTTTTTTAAGTAGTAATTTTGGATTCTATTTTTATATTAGAAAAGAAGAACTTTTTCATGAATTTTAAAAGAAAAAAAAATACTTATAAAAAAAGAAGACTAATCCTAATACAGTGGCATCGTTAATATATTTTAAAGGTTGCTTCAGATTCAGTTGAGTGGATTTGATAGCCTAGTGGTTATGGTCACGAACTCGTAGCCGGAGAGCCGAGATAATAAATATATATGTAATGAATCCCCAGCCCTTCAAGTTGCAGTTGGGGTAAACTTCCTACCAGGACAACCCACCTCCCGCATAAAAACTTTGACTTCTACTTTCGCTAGACTTAAAAAAAGACACGTGTACTAACGACTCACTCGCTGCTGATCAACGCTGAAAGAGCTCTCGTTTTGTCATGGCTTGGAGAGCAGACTGCTTTACTGAATACAGTGGGTGATCGGTTAACGAACATAATTCGTTCCAAGACTATGTTCTCTATCCGAATTGTTCGTTAACCGATCATCGATTCACATTAGACTTCTATGTGAAGTCAGTTAATTCGTTCTAGAGACCCTAAAAATTAAATTTTAGAAAATGTATAATTTCTTTGTAAGTTTTTAAAAAAATAATACATACATATAGCCTTGCATATTAATCAGTCCTTTTCATTTTATACTTATGGGACGTTGAAGAACATGTCCAATGTCGATTGCTTTTCTCTCTTTTTTATGATTTTCCAGAAGTAATTAATATCATTGTTGTTGTAAAGATCCCCAACCCTACTGACATGAGCTTGGTTTGGATGCCATTCTAAGACGTTTGCTCTGACAACCTCCCACTTTTTCAAAAGATCTTTAATGGCAGATGTCGGCATTTATCCTCTTTCGTCTTCCTCTTGTTCAGAAGGAGACACATTTCGATGTGTTTCTTGGTGTTCTTCATTCAAAATTTCTTGGAGTTCTGTCGTCAGTTCATCTTCATGTCCCATTGTGAGCTCTTCTATGTCATCCTCGTTCACCTCCAATTCCAGATCTCTAGCAGTTGTCAAAATTTCATCCATAATTTCAGGGTGTATCCCTGATCACCTCCGAATATGTGTTCGTTGTCCAAACACAAAAAAAAAATAATAAATAAACCTTCTTGAAAGTGTTCGTTATCCGAACACAAAAATCTTTCGTGAAAGTGTTCGTTAACCGATCTGTTCGTTAACCGATCACCCACTGTATTAAAATAAAATATAATAGGATAAACGGCCGCTTGTTGCATTTCTCCTGTCTCAATCCAAGAATTTCTCCAATAAATGATATATATATATATATAATAATATTATTCGTCTAGATATAATATTATTCGTCTAGATATGTGTTTTTGCTACCTTAAATTCAATTATAATACGAATAATGTACATTTTTATGTGTATTTCTACGCGATTTAATAAGAAAATTTCAATTATTGAGTGAACTGCAAAAATAGAATATTATAGAAAATTTCTATTAAAATTAAATTACAATTAATATCTTTTACATTTGATTTATAACATTTATTAAAAAGAATAACGAATAATTTGTGGCTACATCCCTGCCATACTGTGTGTTCATGTTTTTCTAATTATAGTTTAATAAAATTTCCATTTCATTAGATACATTTTATGTTTCTTTTTAAATATATATTCTGATACTTATAACTATATCGTATAAAGTAAAACAGTTTCTAAAGCAAATTTTGTATATAGTTACTCTCTGTGGAATGGGTGAATTTGGAGAATCAAATGAAATGCTTATCAGTCAAAATAGTTACAAATAAATGTTTCTTAAAACAAAATGAAACGTTATTTCTGATGAAAGATTAAATTAAAAGTTTAAATTAATATTGTGCATCCTTATAATAAATTTAACACCACCGGGGCTTGTTTAGTTTATTCCCCTTTCCGCACTTTTGCAGGGATTTAGAAAATTTGTTGTGACTTTTAATCTTTTCCATAGTGATAACACAGAAATTTTTTTTATAGTTTTAGGTCAGGGATAGCGAACCTTTTTGAAACGCAAGTCAAATTTTGTCCATATTTTTTTAGTACTAGCTCATGGGTCACTAATGTCCATTTGCACCAGATAAAAGTTTAAAAGTTTTTAACTGAGTATTTTTAAAACCAAACATCTTTAATGTTCAATTGTCTTAACGGGTAAAAACGGGCATTATATGGAATTCCTTAACTTTACAAAAGTGCATTTTATTCGAAGGAAGTACTTTAATATGGTTATTTGCTTTGGATTGTCGATTTTTTTTTTCAACAAACAAAATGCAAGTAAAAAAGTACACTTTATTTTATATTTTGTAAAAACTTTAGCTTTATTTCAAATACTACATACTTTCCAATGCATTTGTTGTCATTTGCGTAACTTTGGAACTGTAATGATCAAACTGAAGGTCATAGACAGCATTTATATTGCTTTTGTGTCAATGCAGTGCTTGAAAAATACAAATAGAATATAAATAATCCACACTAAATAAATTTACGTAAACAAATGAGTTTTTGCCTAGCAATCGTGGATCAGTTAAAAAGCTTACGTGGGTCAGAGTCTGACCCATTGGTCATAGGTTCGTTATCACTGTTCTAGGTCAATTAAGGAGAAATTTTACAACTAAATATACCTAGAACGTGTCGTTTCGATACCAAAGCAATTTATCATTATAAATACCAGTCAATAAGCAAAAGATAGTTCACTAAGAAGGTACCATTAGTTAAACAAACTTCAGAAGGTAATACCTGAAATTTATTTGACCATGAATGCAGTGTTATTGAGTTCACAGCGGAAATGTCATTTATACAAAAATCGTTGTGTCTAAGTGTTTCGTTACAAAGCATTTGCTTATCTGCTGTTACGTTAAAATTACGTTAATGCGAGAAATTTGAAAAATCTGGTGATAATAAATGAATTTAAAGGAAATACAAATTCCCCCTAAAAGCCAAAAACTGCAACATTAAAGAGTGTATTAGAAATAAAACTAAAAAATGTGTGTCTATGGCATGAAAATAATATGCGAAAAATGTATAGAAAAAATTGAATATCACTGTATTCATTGCAAATGAGTTATGTGAAAAAAATGCAAATATGCAATGCAATATGCCAAAAAATGATTGATTGATTGAATATTAACGTCGCACTGTTCAGCTACACGAGGGCTTTTGGCGACGGACCACGTAATTTTGAACCATGGTCAAGTGACGTGGATGTGAGCGGGCACCCCCTCTCCTAAAAAACACCAACGGGAACGTTTCATCTCGACAGATTTAACGTGCATCGCTGCCCACACGGCGGGTCTTTAGTGGTATGGGCTCGAACCCGTGAAAAAAGCCACGGTTCGATACCTATACCACTCGGCTAAATACGCCAAAAAATGATAAAAAGTGAAAAAACTCGCATTGTTACAAAAATTATGATTTTGCTTATTACAATAATATTTATAAATATTGTTGTTTCATTCCGTTTTACAAGATTAAGTAATTAGTTTTGTTACAGTATTTTATGATATTGTTACGTAGACCCGAGGGTTCGAGGATTTTATGCAAAACAATCCCCCCTCCCCCCAAAAATAAACAGTTCTTTAAGAGAGATGCAAATTTATTATCGAAAATCCAATCCTTTAATTACAGGATTCAGCAGCAATATTCACAGTATAAATCCCTGAAGGTATTAACACTTTCAACAGCAATCAAGCACAATCACCAGTGTTTAAAAATACACCTAAGTAAAAGATTATTCACAAGCACGGCCTAGCTAATCACTTGTCAAAACAATTCTCGCTATTCTCTGGTTAAAATCAGATTGACTGGGGGGTTGCGGCTGACTCTCCTATTTATAGACGTGGCAGAAACTTTCAGAAATATAACCGCTCGTATCATCGAGCGTGACGTTAATGGAGAGATCCACTGCTTTTTAGAAGAATCCAGAGGGTTCCGAACTCGCCAATGACGCCAAAAGGGTCGTCAAATTTGCCGCCAACTTGGTCACCAAAAATGATGCCAACTTGCCTCTACCGCTAAGATTTCGCCAAGTTCTCATTGAATTGCCATTATAACGTAAAGGGCGGCATTGCTTGTGAATAGTACAATTTTAACATGAAATAAATATAACATAGCATAAATGCATTAAACACCCAAATACAAATTATTTACACAAAATTCGTAACAATATAAAGGGTCATAATATATCATAGTTACATGAAATAACATTAAAAAGTTTTAAAACTAAACCCTACTGAACAGCAGTCCATCAATTATTTAGTTATTACATTTATTTTATACAATGTATATATATCACAGTGTCTAAAACAGTACCGGGGGATATTGAAGGGTAATCGAATTCCCGGACGTTCTACTGTTCATGTGTAATTCATATGCCTTTCTCTTCAAACGAGTATTTTATTTTGTTGCTAAGTATTTATCAATGAATCATTTTAAAATCTTGAAAAATATTTGAAAAAAAATTAACTTTAAATTATCTATGCTAAGAAGTATAATAAATCAAAATTTAGAAAAAAAAATAGTTGCTGTTGCTATGATTGTTGCTAATGCTACCTGATCGGCATGTGCCAGATCGAGCCCCATGAAATTCATTATAGCGGTGGGATAAATTGTACGCCAGTCGTTAGCCGTAAACCTTGAGCATCATGCAGGTGACAGTACAGCATGGCTCATTCCCCCCAATTTTGAGCGAGAACACCCTAGGATACTATGGGGCCTCTCACTTCTCTTCTCCTCCCACTAACTTCACAAGAGGACTTGCAGCTTGACAGCTATTTAGAGTACCCCCTTGCCGAAAAGGCACTATACATTTATAAACATTCATGCCTTCTCCAGGATTCGAAACTAGGTCCTACGACACAACAGTTAGCATCGCTAACTACTATACTGAATGGGTGGCAGAAAGAAAATAGTACAACTCAGGATCTGCGCATTTCAGTGATTGATTATTAGCCCAACAGTAGAAAGCAACACGGCTGCTTTGACGACGGACTTCATAATTTTGAACCATGAACAAGTGGTGAGGGCGACACCTGATCTGACACTCCCCTCTCCAAATTTCTACACCGCAGGACCATTTTGAGCCTCAACAGATTTGTTGTAGTTACTAATGCCACCTGATCGGCAAAGGCCAGATCAAGGCCCACGAAATTCATCATGGCAAAGGGCTAAGTGACGACTGTCGTTAGCCGTAGCTTTCAACACCATACAGGTGACAGAATGATTTAGCTCAGTTTCACCCCAATTTTGAGGGAGAACACCCTGGGAGTGGTCATGCCGCAAAGGCCCTATACATTTACAAACACCCATGCCTTTTCCGGGACTCGAAACCAGTCTCTACGGCACCGCAGTCAGCGCCGGTAATCACTACACCAGTTGGGTGACAAATTTAATGTGCATCAAGGTGTGTCATGGTGTGGTATCATGATGTGTCTTCAGTTGCACAAGGAAACAAACTCATGAAATGCCAGCCGCGAGTCCGTGATAACGTCAACTGGGATGGCGAGACCTTTGTACGCGTTTTAAATAAATGATAACATGTTATAAATTATAATAACTTCTAATTACCGTAAAATCCGGCGTATAACGTGCACTTTTAACACAAAAAATAAGATCGAAATTTGTGGGTGCGCGTTATACGCAGGGTATAAAAATGATAGATCCAAAAATAATAAAAACAGAGATGAGCATAAAAAAAGTTAGACTTCTACATGTATCAAAATACTGTTTATTTGAAAGAAATTACATACCTAATCAAATTAAAGGGTTATATAAGTAAATAATAAACTTATAAGTAAATAGTATACTTCTGGAAAATTTAGAAGTATGCTATTTTTTTTCCCAAAATGTTCGGATAATATCTCGAATAAATGGCTACGAAACATAATATCATTGTTTGCAGCTTCTTCGTAAAAAGATGATGTGCGTCATACGGCGAATATACCAAAAAGTTTTAAAAAAATGCAGCTTGAAGGTATAGGTGCGTGTTATTCGCCAGATTTTACGGTAATTGTTTTAACCCTGTGGGGGAAAGCTAATCCACATGCTCGTGCTCGTCGTTATTTGCAGAGAAAACAAGTATATCGTGTCGATATATGCAAAGCAAAAAACAAGGCCATGCAGTACACCGTCGATGAATCTTTGGAAAGTTTGTCCGACATTTCGCAAGCCGAAACTCATAAATAAGAACTCGAAAAGCCCGAAGGGAGTTGTTTTTGCCGTCTTGGGTATGTCTTCTTCTCTCTCTCTCTCGTTAACAGGAACTTGAGTGTAAGCCTTGACCAAGTCGATGACAGAGAAAATGTTGCAGCCCTGTAGACGATACAAGTAGTCATGAATATGACGGACAGGGTGACGATCAGGGATTGTACGAGCATTAAGAGCCCTATAATCGCCACACGGACGCCAACCTTCTGACTTCTTGGGTACGAGATGGAGCGGGGACACCCATGATCCCTCTCCACGTCTAGCTGTTCCTTCCAACACCATAGCTTCAAATTCAGCCTTGGCAATTTTCATTCGCTCAGGGGCAAGGCATCTAGGACGGCAAAAGACTGGAGGACCCGGAGTTGTTTGTATATGATAAAATGTAGAATGAGAAACGGTGAGTCTGCAGGGCGTGTGAGGGTTAGATACTCTTTTAAAAAATGGTCATACGGAGTAGATTCGCCTGAAATGATTTTAATACTCAACACAGAATGACCTGTGGATTGTTCTCTGACGAATAAACTAGTTTTTCTGTCCAAAAGAAGCTTATGTTTGCAGTCCGGTAAAAGTCCGAAGTGAGCTCGAAAGTCTGATCCAATTATAGGCAAAGGAACGTCAGCAATTACAAATCGCCAAGAGAAGTGCCTACGAAGTCCAAGGTCTAAAGGTACCGTCAGAAATCCATAGGTTTTAATAGTTGAGTTATTGGCTGCCTTAAGCTGGAAATTTGGATCTGGTTTTCGAGGAGATAGAAAAGAACATGAAAGAACACAAAGGTCCGAGCCTGTATCAACAAGAAATTGTTTCTTGGACAACTGTTCGGTAACTAGAAGGCAACTGCTTCCAATATGGCAACTAGTAGTTGCCGTTACTGGCTACCACGAGCGTTTTCCGAAAAATTACAAGGATTTATGCAGGTCCTATCTTTTTCCTGAAAACGTCGATGATAGCAACACAATCCTGAGTCTGCAGTACTACGCAAGAATACGGCGAGGAATGCCACTTAACCTGTGGTGGAATGAATTACTCAAGGTTCTTGAATGGGAACGTGTTTGCAGGAGCTTCACCTGTTTAGCAAGGTCCTTCACCCTCTCCGAAAGTGATTCTAAAGTCACCGAAACTCTGGGAGATGCTGAAGCAACCATGGGATCAATAAACATCACAGAAGGCATAGGTGGCCGCGGTAGTCGAGTGGTAAGGGTATCGGACCGTGGCTTGCCTTGTCACGAGTTCGAGCCCAGTACCACTAAAGACCCGCCGTGTAGGGCAGCGATGCACGCTAAATCTGCCGAGAGCTGAAACGTCCTCCCGTTGGTGTGGTGTGGTAGTTAGGAGAATGGGGTGCCAGCTCAGGTGTTGTCCACGTCACTTGACCATGGTTCAAAATTACGTGGTCCGTCACCAAAAGCCCTCGTGTAGCTAAACAGTGCGACGTTAATATTCAATCAATCAATCACAGAAGGCATAGATGGTAGAAGGGGAACTTCCATGATTCTATCGGCCATATCTTACATTTGGTCTGGTTCGAGATTTGATTGTCCTTGGAGAATGGCTTGGACGTGTAGAGGTAGACGTTGCAAAAACAAGGAACGAAGGAGTGTAGGTTTTATCTCGATGTCACCTGCCAATGAGCGAAGATGCCTAAGGAACTGGAATGACTTACGATCACCAAGTTCTTCATGTCCCAAAAGTTTTCGTACTCGCTGCTCTTCGGAGAGTGAAAGGCGGTTGATAAGTTTGTTCTTTAATTTTTCGTACATCCTTGTAGTTGGGGGGTTGATGATAATATCATCAACTTTTCAGCAGCATATCTACTGTCCAAATTGGCTACGATATAATGGAATTTCGTGGTATACAAAGTTATGTGATCCAGTGCAAATTGGGATTCAGCTTGAGTGAACCATACAATTGGCTTATAGGCCCAAAAGGGCGCTAATTTGGGAGAAACTCGATAAACTTGAGATGGTTCCATCCAGTTGCTTTCATTAGTAATAGAAGATGACTGTTGCAACCATTGATTTTGTTGCTCAATTATTCCTTTTAACTCTTGAATTTTGCTTATCAAATCCTCCGCTTCACTCATGATTAAGTTAAGATGATGGTCCGAAAGAAAGCCGATTCTGGAGCACCGCACGAGAAGAATAACGCAAGAGATTCCAGGAAAAAGACTTGACAACACCAAGAGAACAGGAAATTCAGGCGACCGCTACAACGAGTGGAGACATCAGCACAGCAGGAGACACCAGAAAATCAGACAGCAGTTACAACAAGTAGCAACATCAGCACGGCAGGACAGTAGAGGTAAGCAGAGACATCCATTAGTACTCCAACAGCGGCATAAAAACAGGCAGCGATATCCGGGAGCGTTCCAACAGCGGCAAATGCTTGCAGAGATATCCGGAAGCGGTAGATCAACAGCAGGCTAGTTCAGGGTCACCAAATGTGAGGGAAAGATAATCCACATACTTAGTTACAATACACAACCAAGTCAGAGATGTTGACATTTCCATTGGAGCTCCTGATCTCCGAAGAGATCTTAATCTCCTTTCAGTCAAAAATTAGGGGAATGACAGTCAAAACAGTGATTTGCCCTTTTTTTCTTAATTGAGTAATAAAAATTTAAGAAAAGAATTTTAAAGTTAGGAGTTGCCGGTGATAATAATAATAACGTTAATCCTTTAATCTGGAAGTTAATTGTTGGTGTTTGGCTATGTGTGTTAGTGTGAGGAGGGATCTATGCCTACCGGCTCGGCACTCCGCAAGCCAAGATGCCGAAGAACAGCGGCTTATAGTATTTTTGCCGGGCCGACTAGGCGAGGAGACGGCGAGTCGTCCCTTACCGCTGTCTGCCTGGTTGAGGGGCGGAACGAACGAAAATAAGATCGATGGCGAGCGACAGCGAGCGAGCGCTTCTGCTCAGAATGGATGGCGAAAGAGGGACGGAAGCCGACATGAGAAGGAACCCAAAAAAGGGGAGGGGCGGGACAACAAGAGGAGGCAAAGCCAACCAGGACGCGACATGGGCGGAGCCAAACACGAAACTGGGTTCCTGCCCATCTAAATTATTTCATTCTCTTTAATTTCTTTGTCAATCTCATTAATTCGGTCCTAATTTTATAAATTCTGATGAGGAGGTACGTCCCGATTTTGGGACAGGAACTCCGTAAATTACATGCCACTTGCCACAACGACGAACGACACTGTCGAGAGCGGACGGGAGCAGGAGCTGAAAAAAAGGAATGGAATGGAATCGGAGCAAAACACGCAGTGTGGTTCACAGTTCAAGAGTGCATAGAAATTAGACTAAAAAGTGCTAGAGGAGGGGGGTGGTTGAGGGGAGGAGCCGAAACGGCCGTATTTGAACTTCTTTGCGAGATTTTCACCCGTCCAATAGGAAGGCAGTAACTCGTTCGGGTGTGTGGTGGGGCGAAAGTTAGTCGGGTGAAAAGGTGAAGTTGGAATAGAAATCAGGGTGGGAAAGTGAATCTCCCTATTGGTTGATCAACTAGGTTCATTAACACAAACATATAAACAAAACAGTAAGATTAAAATAGTGGTAATTATTAAATTTGACGTCAAGCACGAGCAATATATATTAAAACAATTGAGATATAATAGCGGAGTCTATTAATAATATGGTGGCGCTGCTTGCAAGTAATAAATAAATAATAGAGATTGCGCCACAAACCTAAAATACACTTTTCTGTCCTCATCCCCTATAAACATTATTTAGTCACAAAAAAAATCACTGATCAAGGCATTTTTTCCTGGGTGGTGGCTATACGTTATAATCACTGCGCACTTAGGACATTTAATTTACTTTTCAGTTCTGAAATAATGAATCATATTAAAATAACTTTTTATGAAAAATTAACATTTATGCTGATAACTATTTCTATAACAAATAAATACAAAGTATAAGTGTAATTAAATAATAATAGAATAATTGTACAACATAGAATACTTAATTAGAATATATATAGAAT